>ML782727.1:65045-102880 GCA_009831015.1 Picea engelmannii
TTAACTCACTTAACTACACTTACAATTCTGTTACAATTCCAAATCACTCAGTTATGAATGAGATAATAGATTAATATTTATTGTCTAATTTAATTAAGGGAAAACTAAATTAGACACATTTTTCTTGTTGACTTTTCAACACTTTCTCTGTGCTCAAAAATCACTAAGTGTTGGATCAACACGTGCTTTCTGCACTTTATAGACTTGGTAATAATTATTTTTAACCTTTTTTGTGCATTTGCGTCGAGTGAAGTTTTTCATGCGTGTTGTCTTTCAATGTTGTCGCAATAATTGTTGCACACAACTTTTTTCTCACTTCCTTGTTGTTTAGTCAACTTCTGCCTCTTTTTGTGTTTTTCTTTGTTTTCTATATTTGTGTTCCTTTTTCTTCTTTTTCCACTTTTTATTTCTTTTTATCACTTTTCTTTCCTAATATTCACTATAGTACACTATATACATGACTTTCTTACTGCACTGTAACTTTCAAGAGTTAGTAGGTCCACTATTCCTGTACAATTTCAGTCGACTACCATTGACCATTCCTTTCAATTATGTTCCTCCCAAGTCCTTTAGTTTCATAGATCCCCCATATGTGACAGTGTTTACTTCATATGGCCCTAGCCAATGCATTCTAAACTCACCAGGGTGTTGCAAAAATTTGTTGTCATAGAGAATAACTAACTCTCCCTTCTTAAAGATTTTATTTTTAATATATCTATCATGCCAAGCTTTGTCCCTTTCTTTCTATACTTCCTGGTGAAATCCTGCCAGGATCTTTTCCTCTTCCATTTCCATTAGTTGGTTTAGCCTCTCCTATATTGCGTCTCTTTCCGTCGTGTTGGTAATTGTTGTTGCACATTTACTGGGTACCAAAAATTCTGATGGCACCACTGCTTTTTGTCCATACACCACTCTAAATGGTGTCTATCCTATAAAATTATTACATGTGGTCCTGTATGCCCATAATACTACTGGTATTTTCAAGTCCCAATCATCCATGTTCACATTGCAGATCTTAGTCAATGCATTTTCCAAAATCTTATTAAAAGCTTCTATTGTTCCATTTTCGTGAGGATGATATGGTGTACTCTTCTGGTGATAGACTTCAAACTCCTCAATCATATCCTTGATGGTATTATTAACAAAATTAGTGCCTTGGTCACTCATTGGAATCCTAGGACATCCAAATATGGTGATCACTTGCTCAAATAAGAAGTGTGTTGTTGTCTCTGCACTACAATCTTTGACTGGTGTTGCTTCTGCGCATCTTGTTAAGTATTCAGTTGTAGTAATGATGTATCTAGCTCCTCACCTTTTTTTTGGTGGATTAATAGGTCCAACAAAGTCTATTGTCCATTTATCAAATACCTACAGAGTCACTTGTGTTCTTAGGGGCATCTCATCCCTTATGTTTGGTTTGGAAACCCTCTAACATAAATCACAGTTCTGGCAATATTCCTTGGCATATTTATGGATTGTTGGCCACCACAATCCTGCATGTAATTGTTGGATTACTAAGAGGGGGGGTGAATTAGTACTAGAAAAATCTAATCCTCTTCAACCATATAATCCAAGTGTTATATCAATGTAGCATTATCATCCAATAACTACAGAGTAAATAATAAATGAACAAATGAACAATCATACACATACACAGTACACCAGTGTTTTACATGGAAACCTAAAGTGGGAGAAAACCACATAATGCTTTTTCTTATATGCCTTGAATAATTACATTCATTGGAAGCACCAACTTCCTTTGTTTTCCAGTTGCAACTGGAAGGAGGCTCCAACCCCCTAGTTTCTCAGGATATAACCTGAGGGAAGCTCTAACTCCCAAATTCTCTGGCTACAACCAGAAGGAGGCTACAACCCCCTATGTTCTCCGGCTACAACCACCTATCCTTGCCCCATCCAACCGCCATGACGTAGAAGTAGAATGATGGAACCAATGTCACACTATCACTGTGAGATATACTACTGTACAATTGTATCAACCTATACCACTAACCTGCATCCAACCTATACAACTACCCTGTAATCAATATGTACCCGAACTGAACATGTATTAACAAAAATACAACAGGTACACGACCTGTAGTGTTGCAACACACGTATGTATGTGCCCTATATGTTATGCAGCCCGCATATGTACGTGAAAAAACTATTATGCATCCTGCGTATGTCTTATGAAAACTTATGACCCTGTGTAACTTCTTTCAAATAGATCTATAACCTGTCACTGTATCAAGACTGTAATTGTACCCTGCACATGCATCCTCATACATAACCTTTACCCAAAGCATATATATCTCTCTCTAGTCATGTGCCATATAGGTGTGTGTAATCATGAACATGTATAATAACCCTCACATGATCTAGACTTCAAACCCTTTATGACATTCAACCTCTCAATACATCAACCAATACAAGCTCTCAACCATATATCACAAAAACCATTAGCCATATGCCAAGAAATGCAAGATGTGCCTCAATAAGAAGTATCAATGAGAAATATACCAGAAGTGTATTTCTGTAGATCTGACTTATATAGAAGATCCAAAGCAACCACTAGTCTTTCTAGGGAGAATCCTCAAATCTCCATAACCATTTCTCATGCATACATCAAAATCCAACTATTCATAAAAATAAGACATACCTTTTGAACCAATGGATAGATCTAATGTATCTGAGCACTGTAGACCTTCTTGGGAGCTTGATCTCACAATATATAACCTCTGCATCTTCATCTTCTCAAGTTTCCATGGATTTACCAACATGTACGCACCCTAATACACTACCAACCTGCGTACGTACGCACCCTAATACATTGTTATCCCATGTACGCCTCATTATGTACGCACCCTAATACACTGTCAGCCCGCATATGCCTCAAAAAATAGGGGTTTTAGTATTCACTATAATTATGAGAATTTCTCCGTCAACCCTTCGTACTACCTTAGACTTTCACGACTTCAGATGTATCAATAAGTACTTGCAATAAGCCTCAGACAACAAAAGATATTCAATGTGTTCAAGTGTGATTAAATGAGAGCCTTGCCTCTTATTTATACTTTCATGTAGCATTCCACTTTCCTTATTTTAGGTATTTCTCAATTAATTTTATTATTTAAATAATTTCTTTTGCAAACACTTTGTCTTTTAGGGGCTTCTAGATGACTCATGAGGGTTCTCCAACTTCACATGGCCATAAATCTCTAACCGTGAGGAGTTATGTGATGTTCCACATACCACCGGAAATGGCATGACAAGCACTATCCATATAAGATAGTTTCACTGACAAATTCACTGACCTTCATCTCATTATTCCACAATTAAGCATGGGTTCTATAACCATACTTCTAGGATAACTCAATCCGCAAAGCGTCTTCCCATGAGGGATTTCACCATAAGGGGACCACTTTGGAGTTCATCTGTTTGTAATTCTTATCAACCATGACAAGACAACAATGAGTCATATTTACA
Organism: Picea engelmannii; assembly: GCA_009831015.1. NCBI lineage: Eukaryota > Viridiplantae > Streptophyta > Pinopsida > Pinales > Pinaceae > Picea > Picea engelmannii. The sequence continues at coordinate 68,532 of ML782727.1, forward strand.
TCAAACAAACTTGGGTCCATTACCCAAACCTTTTTGCTACCAAAAGTTTCTACCGAACTTTCTTCAAGGGTTGACATCAATGAAAACAAACCTTAGTCAACAATCTCCCCCTTTGGCATTGATGGCAACACACTGATGCAATACTGAAATCATGTCACGCAATACTGAAGTAATATCACTAATGTTCCCCCTCTAACCATGCCTCTGTACTCTGCATCTTTGTGACCATTTCTCCCCCTGGAATCATGCCTCTTTCCTCTACATCTGATAAATATTTCCCCCTTTGTCATCAAAGGCAAAGATATCTTTCCATCTGGGGTTTCTCCCCCTAACTGAACTGTCCTCTTTATGGTGCTTCCTCATGTACATCTAAGACATATAAGATAAGCATTTGAAAACATTCATTTTGGAGTAGAAATAACTCCAAGTCTCCGACGAAGATACTCAAAGGCTTCCCGTGGAAGTGGTTTTGTAAAGATGTTTTCCACTTGTTCTTTTATGCCCACATACTCAACTCTGATGTTATTTTCTGCAACCTGTTCCCATAGAAAGTGATACTTGATTGAAATGTGCTTCGTCTTGGAGTAGATCATCGAGTTCTTTAAGATACTGGTGGTGCTTGTATTATCATAATATATTGGAATGGGCTCATCATACTCAAATTGTATATCTGTCAGAGTTTGTTTCATCCAAAGAACCTATGTACAACATGTTGCTGCTGCAATATACTCTGCCTCGACTGTAGATAAAGATATTGATGATTGTTTCTTGCTTAGCCATGATACTAAACACTCACCCAAGTAGAATGATGCTCCATTGGTGCTTCGTCGGTCATCAATACAACCTGCCCAATCTGCATCTGTGTAGGAAATAAGTGATAGATCCTTTCCTTTTGGATACCATAATCAAAACTCTCTTGTTCCTTTGAGATATCTAAAAATCCTCTATACTGTTGATACATGTGATTCACTAGTGCTTCTTTAAATCGTGCCACCTGTCCAACTGTCTGCATTACATATGGTCTGAATGTTGTCACATATAGTAGGCTACCAATCATTGACCTGTATTGGCTTTGATTTGTGGACTTTGAATCATCATCTTTTCTCAACTTGCAACTGGTTTGCATGGGAGTGATAAATGGTTTGCAATCTTCCATTCCGAACCTCTTTAACATTTCTCTGATATACTTAGTTTGAGAAATAAAAATTCCTTGGTTTCTTTGACGTATCTGAAGTCCCAGAAAGAAGGATAGTTCTCCAAGTAATGACATTTCAAATTCATTCAACATATTCTTTGCAAATTTCTGGCTTAACATGTCATCATCACTACCAAAAATAATATCATCAACATAAAATTAAATTAATAAAATACTATCTTGACTTACCTTGATGTAGAGGTTGTTGTCTGCACTTCCATTTCTGAACCCCGCATGTTGTAAATATTTATCCATTCTAGAGTACCATGCTCTAGGAGCCTGTTTTAGACCATACAAGGCCTTCTTTAATCTACAATTATAATATGTGTTCTCTGACAACTGAAATCCTTCTGGTTGTTCAATGTAGACTTCTTCTTCAAGTTCCCCATTCAGAAAAGTTGATTTTACGTCCATCAGATACACTTTAATATTTTTGGAGTATGCATAAGCTAAAAGAAATCAGTTTTCATCCATTCTGGAAACTGGGGAAAATGTCTCTTCAAAGTCGATTCCTTCAACATGTGCATATCCTTTACATACCAATCTATCTTTCTTCCTTGTAACTTGTCCATCTTCATTCAATTTATTCCTGTATACCCACTTTGTGCCGATCACATTCTTATCCTTTGGTCTTGGAACCAATTCCCAAGTGTCATTTTTCTCTATTTGATCCAATTCTTCATCTATGGCCTTATTCCAAAATTCATCCTTGCTAGCCTCTTCAAATAATTTTGGTTCAATCGTAGATGTGAGTGCTAGGTGCATTTGTTCTGGTGAACACATTCTTCTTCTAGTCTCAGCTCCTGCATCTTTGTTTCCGATAAACTGTTATGAAGGATGATTCTTCTTTACTCGTCTACTAGGTGTCTTTGGAGGCACTTGTTCAACTTTCTCTTTTGCTTCTGCCAGACCCTCTTCATCTCCCCCTTCTTTTTCATCTTTTGTTTCTCTTTTGTAAAGTTGTTCCATTGATTCATTTTCTTCTTCCTTTAATTCTTGTCTACCTATTTCATCAATTGTTACGTTGATTCTTTTCACAACTTTGTTCAATCTTAGGTTGTAACACTTGTATGCTTTCCTTGTACTTGAGTAACCAAAAAGTACTCCTTTGTCCACACAAGAGTGAAACTTTCCCATTCTTCCACATTCTCTTTTGATGTAGCATTTGCTTCCAAAAACTCTGAAGTGCTTCACATTTGTTGGTCTTCTATTCCATAGCTTGTAGGGAGTTTTGTCAATGTTGTTTCTGAGCCTTACTCTATTTTGAATGTGAAATGTTGTATGCACTGCACATATCCAAAAAATATCTGTCAACTTGGAATCCATTAGCATTGTTCGAGCCATTTCCAGTATTGTCATGTTCTTTCTTTCAACAACTCCATTCTGTTAAGGTGTCCTAGCAACAAAGAATTGCCTTTTTATTCCATGACTGTTGCAGTAGTCCATAAATTCCTTTGAAGTGAACTCTCCTCCATTATCAGATCTCAAGCATTTATTTTTTAATCCATTTCATTTTCAACCATTTCCTTGTAGATGTTGAATTTTTCAAAAGCTTATGACTTATTCTTGAGAAAGAAAACTGCAGTCATTCTTGTATAATAATCAACTAATAACATAAATTGTTTCTCACTTTTTAAACCCTTAGTTGTAGTTGTTCCAACCAAATCATTATGCAAAATTTACAATGGTCTTGTCGTTGAATATTCCTTTGATTTGAACCTGGTCTTTGTTTGCTTTCCTTGTTGACAATACTTGCATAAAGTGTTGGTTGGTTTCATGATTTGGGGAATTTCTTTGACTGCTTCTCTTTTGCTGAATTTGACAAGGTTATCAAAATGTATGTGACCCATTCTGTTGTGCCATATCCAACTTTCATCTTCCTTTCCTAGACAACAATTTTCATTTCCAATTTCACTTAACACATATATGTTGCTTGAAGTTCTCGCAGCTCTAGCAATCAATTTTCCTGAACCTTCTTTTCTTATCACACACTTTTGTGAATCGAAAGTAACTTTATGACCTTGGTCACACATTTGACTCACACTTAGAAGATTATGTTTCATATATTCTACTGGTAGAACATTTTCTACCTTTGTATTATTGTTCCTAATTCTGACTGTGTGTTTTCCAATGATTTTAGCTGAATCATCATTTCCGAAGGAGACTGATCCATCTCTTTCCTTTATTAATGTAAGAAAACTATATCTATCACCTGTCATGTGTTTTGAACAGCCACTGTTAACATACCAACCATGTTTCTTCTGCTAATATTGTAGAGAAAGTGTGCATTCTTCATTGCTATAATGATTCTTCTTTCGTATCCATGTTCTTTTCTGAGGTTCCTGTATGTGATTGTTGTTGTTATGTTTTGGTTCTCTAGGAGGGATTGTCATTCTGCAATCTTTGGCCATGTGTCCAAAGTTGTTACAATTGTAGCATTCCACTTCAGTGATTAATGATTCAAACCTATTGTAACTTCTTCTCTCTGTTTCACTAGGCCTTCTTGGATAACCATTTTGTGTATGACTTTCAAAGTTGTTTATGTTCACGTTGTTAGCTCTACAATTCACAACTTTATGTCCAAAATTATTACGTGCATAACATAAAGAAAAAATATATATTTTGATACCTAGGAGTTGAATATATTCTAAAAGAAGGTGCTCTTATGAATCCTTCTTCTTCATGAGACCTATATGTTTCTGTCAGTCGTTGATTCCGAAATCTGAATCTTCTCGGTGGAGGAGTGTCCCTATAATTTTCTTTGTAAACCTTCTTATTCCCTTTGATTGTTTATGCATAGATTTTTGGATATGTTTCTTGTTCTGTTGTTTTGGAGCTTGATCCCTTTTCTGTTTGATTGTATCAAAGTTCAGACTTTCCATGATTATGCCTTTGACTTATAATAATGTCATTCAAAACTTTTGAGTTGTTCTGCATATTTTTCTTTTGAAGATCCTTTCTTAATGTGACAATCTTTGCTTCCAAATTTTCAATGATCCCGTCTTTTCCTTCTAGTTGTTCTTTGAGTGCTTCTTCAATTCTTTTATCTTCTTCAATTGAACCTTCAAATTTGTGATCATTTGTTCTAATTCCTGAGTAACTTTTTTCTTGTCTAATTCTGCTTGTAGCTTCTTGTTTTTCCTCTTTTCTCTTCTGATAACTTCTATGGAACTCAACAATTCCTCTCGATAGTCAACTTCTGCCTCTTCAATTTTTTCTTCGACTTCTTCATATTATTCTTCGGCTTCTTTATATTCTTCTCCAGAGTCTTCTACTGCCATGAATATAAATCTTTCTGTCTCACTGTCATTGACTTCATCTTCATCTGTTGATGAGATGTCTTCTTTGGTGCATAAGTTTTTCTTGAAAACTTTCTCTGTGGTTCGTTTACCTTTATATGTTTGTTTTCCTTTTAAGTAACCTTCATCATTTCTCTTTTTCTTATGAGTACATTTGCTAGAAAAATGACCAATACCATCACAGTTAAAACAAATTAAAGCAAGCTTACCTCTATACCCATTGTCGGTTCCCTTGTTCAGTCTTTTGACAAAGTTGGCCACTTCTTCATCATCTTCCGAGACGTCACTATTGCTTCTATGTTCTTTTTTCTTTCCCTTTTGCTTTGATCTTTTGGATTCTTTGAAGGCTTCTTCTTTTACATCTGGATTTTCCTATTCAGGTCTCATTTCATATGTTGTGAAGATTCCATGTAGTTCGTCCATGCTTATTGAGTTTAGATCTGCTCTGTCTTCTAGTGCTGATATCTTAGGGTCAAATCTCATAGGAAGATATCTTAGTACATTTTGAACAATTACAGATTCTTTGATTTCTTCTCCCAATCCCATGATTGCATTTATTGTTTCATTGACACGTAAGAAATAAGATGAAATATTCTCATCTTCCTTCATCTTTAGTTGTTTGAACTAACCTCTGTAAGTTTGAAGCTTTGCTTCTTTAAATTTTGAATCTCCTTCATAAATATTTCAAATTTTGCCCCAAATCTCTTTAGAGAATTTACAGTTTGCAACTTTGGTGAATATCGTTTCACCAAGACCATTCAGAAGTGCATTTTTGGCTTTGGAATTATTCTAACCAAGTTTCACTGCTTTGTCATTTGTTGGTGGAACTGTTGGTACTATGTATCCATCTATAATTGATTGTCAAATTTCAAATCCCTGTGCCTGAATATATGTCTTCATCCTTATGCTCCAAAATGCATACTTATGTCCATCAAACTATGGTATTCCATTTTTATATAAGTTGTTTATCTCCATGATCTACCTTTTAGTGGTTAAACTGATTTCTGAAGGAACCTTCTCTGATACCAATTGTTGGATTACTGAGAGGGGGGGGTGAATCTGTAATAGATAAATCTAATCCTTTTTAACCATATAATCCAAGTGTTATAACAATGTAGCATTATCATCCAATAAATGCAAAGTAAATAAGCAATGAACAAATGAACAATCATACAAATACACAGTACACCAGTGTTTTACGTGGAAACCCAAAGCGGGAGAAAACCACGAAATGATTTTTATTATACGTCTTGAAGAATTACATTCATTGGAAGCACCAACTTCCTTTGTTTTCCAACTACAACTGGAATGAGGCTCCAAATCCCTAGTTTCTTAGGCTATAACCTGAGGGAAGCTCCAACTCCCCAATTCTCTGGCTACAACCAGAAGGAGGCTACAACCCCCTATGTCCTCCGGATACCACTGGAAGGTGGATAACAACCACCTGTCCTTGCCCCGTCCAACCACCCTGATGTAGAAGTAGAATGATGGAACCACTGTCACACTATCACTGTGATATATACCACTGTACAACTCTATCAACTTGTACCACTGACCTGCATCCAACCTATACAACTTCCATGTAATAAATCTGTACTTGAACTAAAAATGTATCAACAAAAATACAATAGGTACACGACCTGTAGTGTTGCATCACGCATATGTACATGCCCTATATGTTATGCAACCCGCATATGTATGCGACCAAACTATTATGCAACCTACATATGCCTTCTGAAAACTAGGGTTTTCTTTCTTCTAAAAACTTCTGACCCTGTGTAACTTCTTTCACATAGATCTGTAACCCGTCACTATATCCAGACTATAAATGTACCTTGTGCATGCATCCTCATACTTAACCTTTACCCTAAGAATATATACCTCTCTCTAGTCATGTTCCATATAGGTGTGTGTAATCATGAACACGTATAATAACCCTCACATGATCTAGACTTCAAGCCCATTCTGATATTCAACCTCTCAATACATCAACCAATACAATGTCTCAACCATTTATCACAAAACCCTTATCCATATGCCAAGAAATACAATATGTGCCTCAACAAGAAGTATCAATGATAAATATACCAGCACTGTATTTCTATAGATCTGACTTATACAGAAGATCTCATGCAACCACTAGTATTTCTAGGGAGAATCCTCAAATCTCCATAACCATTTATCATGCATACATCAAAATACAACTATTCATAGAAATAAGACACACCTTTTGAACCAGTGGATAGATATGATGTATCTGAGCACTGTAGACCTTCCTGGGAGCTTGATATCACAATATAAAACCTTTGCATCTTCACCTTCTCAAGTTTCCATGGATTTACCAACTTTTACACACCCTAATACACTACCTAGCTATGTATGTATGCACCCTAATACATTGTCAACCCACATACACCTCAGTATGTACACACCATAATACAATGTCATCCCACATACGCCTCAAAAAATAGGGTTTTTTAGTATTCGTTGTAATTTCGAGAATTTCGCCATCAACCCTTTGTACTACCTCAGAATTTCACAACTTCATATGTATCAATGAGTACTTACAATAAGCCTCACACAACAAAAGATATTCAATGTGTTCAAGTGTGATTAAATGAGAGAGCCTTGCCTCTTATTTATACTTTCATGTAGCATTCCACTTTCCTTATTTTAGGGAGTTCTCCATTAAATTTATTATTTAAATAATTTATTTTGCAAACACTTTGTCTTTTAGGGGCTTCTAGATGACTCATGAGGGTTCTCCAACTTCGCATGGCCATAACTCTCTAACCGTAAGGAGTTATGTGACGTTCCACATACCACCGGAAATGGCATGACAAGCACTATCCATCTAGGATAGTTTCACTGACCTTCATCTCATTATTCCAAAATTAAGCATGGGTTCTCTAACCATACTTCTAGGATAACTCAATCTGCAAAGCGTCTTCCTGTGAGGGCTTTCACCATAAGGGTAGCACTTTGGAGTTCATTCATTTGTACTTCTTATCAACCATGAAAAGAAAATAATGATTCATCTTTACATCAAACAAACTTGGGTCCATTACCCAAACCTTTGTGCTACCGGACTTTATTCAAGGGTTGACATCAATGACAACCAACCTTAATCAACAGTAACACCTTTTGCACGGTATATTTCACTACATAGTGTCCTCCAACTACACCTTCCTAATCTTCTGCCAAAATTATGGGTTGTTCATGTTCCAATACACACCTTCTCAAAATGTTATCTGTGCCCATATTGTATAAATGACCTGCAATGAGTTGATAGTTCGCAACTCTAACTACCAAGTTTTTCTTCTGCAAAATGCTAAAGTCCCATGGCACAACTCATGTACTTAAGTATTCAATAATATCAATGAAGTATTCATCAACTACATGTAATAAAAATAATTGTGCATCAGGGAAGTTGTCTTCCAAGTTAGTAGGATCTTCTCCATTGGTTACCCTTGATAGGTGATCAAGTCTTTCATTCAACTTCCCTGGTTTGACTATCACTTCGAAGTCGAATTATTGGAATAATAACAGCCATATACAGATCCTCCCCCCCAACACTGACTTGTTGACTAGATATTTGAGGGTAAAATGGTCTGTGAACATTTTAARGTGTTTACCCAGTAAATAGTGCCTGAATTTCTAAAGTGCATATACCATGGCTAGGCCTTCTCTTTCTATGGTGTTGTAATTCTGCTCAGATTCTGAAACGATTCTTCTTTCAAAGATTATGTGATGGTCTAAGTCCCMTGCTCCTAGTTGCGCTAGAAGTTATCCAAGTGTTATGGTTGATGCATCTATGTGCACATGAAATGTCTTTTCCCAATTTCGAAATACTAATATAGGTGTTGTCACCATCTTTTCATTTAGAGTGTCCAATACTTGCTGAGAGTCCTCATTCCACTAAAATCTAGTCTCCTTCTTTAACAATTTTTCCATTGGTGTAGTAATCTATGAAAAGCCCTTTATAAACTTCCTATAATAGCCTGTATAACCCATTGTTGCTCTTAACTAGAACACTGACTTTGGTGGTGGTAAATTTACAATGATTGCAATCTTAGCATGGTCAATTAGTAAGCCTTGTTTACACACTATATGTCCCAACAATATCCCAAAAGGTGTACCAAAAATGCATTTCTTGATGTTTAATGATATTTGACATTTCATGCATCTTTCCAACATTAGTCTTAACACTTCTATATGGTCCTTTAAAAGAATATATATAGTCCAGTCATCCAGATATACTTCTATAAACTAGTGTATGAATTCCTTAAAAGAAACTATGACTGCTCTTGAAAAATGGTTGGTGCATTCTTCAGTCCAAAGGGCATGACTGTATATTGGTAGGATCCCCATTCTGTAGAAAAAGTAGTCTTATACCTATCCTATGGAGTTATTTTGATTTGATGGTATGCTGAGAATCCATCTGTGAATGAATATGCTTCCTAGCCTCCCACATTCTCTAAGAATTCATATGTAAAAGGGGTAGGAAAGGATGATGTAGAAAGCATCATTGAGTTTCCTCATATCTACACAAATCCTTATCCCCCCTTGACTCTTTTCTTGGACTACCATGGGACCAATCCATTCAAATTCCTCTATTGGTTCTATAATGCCATCTTCCAACATTCAGTCAATTTATGCTTTCACTTTCTTCATATACATTGGATTCAGTCTGTAAAGTCTTTGCCTGATAGGTCTAGCCTCAGGTTTGAGGGGTATCTTCATCTCACCTAACTCCCCTACTATTCCTTTCATCTCTGCAAAGGTTTCTGGAAACAGGTCACTGTATTCGCACAATAACTCTGTTATTCTTTCTAGTGTTTTCTCATCCAAATAGTCTCCAATACTTTCCATTTTAGGATTGTCATTTGTCCCAATGTTGACTTTCTTAACTTTGATTGGTGAAACAAATACTTCTGACTCTAGATATGGACCTTCCATATCTCTCTCTCCTTCAATCTCTGTAATTTGAATGTTGCGCAAGTCATCTTCATCTAGTGCTTCCTCTTCAAAATGATATCATGAGAGTAATTCTTTAACTGTCTGTTTGTTTTGTTGTTGATATTTTGTCATGATTTCAACCTCTGGTTCATCAAAAAATATCACTCCCCGTATCAGCTTCATCGTTGAATCAATGTTGGGGTTCTCATGTTTGAATGAGAAGGTTACTACAAAATTCTATTGTAATCCTGTCCATTCTATAATGCCTTTGTGCTTCTCTTGGTCTTTGTACCAGTTCCCTGGGATCCCTTACAATGTATGGATAAAGTAATGAGGCCATTCCTCTAGTGGTGTCATCCTCTATTGTGTTCTTCACTTCTCCAAGTGTTCAACTGTTGTGCCTTTCCCATCATACTTTTGGACTCTATTGTTTCCTAGTTTTGGACCAAATCTAATGTGCAGTTGTCGTTTACACTGATACCAGTCCTGAATGGTTTATTTGTGCGCACCTCACCATCTTGTAGGTGTTTCCTTGAGTGCAATATCTAGGGCTAAGATCCTCTGATTTTCAAACACTTTCACTTCATATCTTGTCAATAATTCCTCTAAGTCATTTATCCCATGAAAACTGGAAGGTTCTCTTATCTCTGTACCAACCCATCTTACTACGCGGTCTATTCTTGCGCACCTCCTTGTGGAAACTTCCTGTAATCATTGTTGTCAATTATACAAACCTGTTTCTGAGTCAAAAGCACGTGATGTAATGCTTCTCTAGCTGAGTACCCCATCTGCAATTGGGTTAACACAATACTATTCTTGTGTGGTGTTTCTGTACAATTGGATTATTTCTTCAAGATCCAAACAAGTGGCCTCTACAAACATTTCCCCTTCTAAAGGATCCAATGGTGCAATGAATCTATATTCACCTGATTCAAAAGTCATTTTTCTTGTCTTCAAGTTGATTATAGCCTGGTTATCAAATGCCTAATCCAATCCAAATAATGTTGGGTAAGGTGTTGTGTCATCTACTATCTCTATCACTTCAAAATATGTCTTAGTGCGCTCTCCATCCAAATCTACCGACACACCTTTAAGCCTTCCAATTGGTAACACTCTGTGTTGATTTGATAGTTTCAACTGGATAGGTGAATAACTTAGTGTGGGTTCTCCCATACACTACCATGTCTTCTTAGGTAATACATTTACTTCAGAGCCTAAATCCAGTATAATATCTCCCATATTGAAATCCCCAATATTAGCATTTAGTCTGAATTCTCTATTTGTCCTTATTCTTGTATGGATATGATTGATTGTTTTTTGTTCTAACTTCCCTTCTACCTCTGTGTTGCATTTTTCTAGCAGATTTTGTAATAATTTAATAGATGATGGATCATTCAATAACTTAACATAGGACTGCAAAAAATTATTTATGGTGCGTACTTTCTCTAAAGGTTGTGCTTCATAGCTATGGTCCATTGAGGATGGCATCTCATACGTTGGTGGGTTTTGTGTTTTCTGCGCCATTAATGTAGATGAAACATTTTGATCGAGAAACTCATGTCTAGTCTCCTTAAATATTTCCTTTTCTTTATGCACGTCAAACTGCTTCTGTGGCTCAATATTCTTCTTAACCCATTGGTGTTGAACTAGATCTTGTCTTACTACATCAGTTCTTTTCTTGGCTCCTCCTCGAGTGACTATATTGATGTTTCTCCCATCATCCCTGGCTTCTGTAGAAATACATTAGAAATTTTGGTTGTTTTGGCTCCTTTTTTCTTGGATCTTTCCCAAGAATGTTGGGCAGTCTTCTATGTCATGGTCTACTGTGCGACAGTACATACATGTCACCGGTGGAAGTGTAAAATACCTTGCATAATGTCTTGGTTGTTGGAAATTGTGGCACACTATTGGTCCTCTGCCTCATTGTTATAACCCTAAATTGCTCCATACATGCATAGCTGGATTTTGGCCCTCTTACATGCAAATTTTTCCAAGCCATCACTAAGAAACTCTTCTTAAAAACATTATTTTTGAAGATGTGCACTCCCTGCACCACTACTACCCATGTACACATGCTTTTTTCACCACTACATCTCGCGTACATATGTTAGCTGCACCATTACAGCCCATGTATACTCACCAAAGTTGCAAAAATTAAAAAGTTGCAAGGAATTCATTGAGATTACTGGCTATTGGGTAGTTTCCCAACTGATCCACCGCCTATAGCCCGTCACCCAACCAAATAACCATCCTTTTGTCATATTAAAGGAGGTGTTGGGGTCTCATTCCTAATATAGGCATAAGAACAATGAAACTCTACCCGTTTCACATCCCCTCCTTGCCCCAAATAATTGCAGCCACCTTGTGAGATTTGCATTAGAATTTTTCATTCTTGCCTTTTTTCTCCATCATAAGCCTATTCCATTTCCCTAGAAGAAGTGTGAGAGGAGAAATATACATGGAAGCGTAGTTGGATCTTGGTAAAGAGGAGCCCAGACCAGTTTTGTGGAGCAGTCACCGACCTTTGTTGTAAGTAAACATTGTGATATCAATAAAAGAAATACTTTTCATGTCCCGAAATACGATGTGTCAAATATTTGTATTTGATTTATGCTTTATTCTAACATCTAACCCATGATTTATATATGAGATGCATGTTTTTAGTTTCCTATTTATGTGTTTATGAATGAAATCCAACCTTGGGAGGAGGTTTGTAGTCAACAGAGCTATCAAACGCGAGAGGATCGACACCAGACGCAGAGTAAAAGGTAAAGTTACCTGATTTTTTCATTTTGTCTTTCATGTATGAATGTGGGGTATATTCGGGGTAGTTAGAAAGTTAGGAGACTTTTAGACGGTTAGATATGCCTACATGTTGAACCCTAGTGTAGTCCATAGGGGGGTTTTCCCACTATTGCAGAATTGGCGACCATACTGGGGAAGCCTCTAGGGTTTTAGGGGATTTTTTTTTGGGTGTTTAATTGGTTTTATACCTTTTGAGTTTCTTTTTTGAGTTTACTAAGTCTTTAATGGATTCTGGTCACCTGTTGGTACCATACCAGTTTCTCCCTGCCCTATCAGTCAGTCTATTTTACTTTTTTTTTAAGAAGTACAGAGGTGTACGTGGCCTGTTGTGGGTCAGCATGCGCACATACACGCCCTGCTTTATAGACATCCCGCGTACATATGCATGCTGCTTAAAAATAAATAGAGTGCCTATGTCAAAAAAAAAATTCTTTAAGAAGAGGCAGTCAACGTCTTCCCTGATTGAAGTTTTACTTCTCAGGGTTTCTTGATTAAGTACAGTGTCTCTGTTTTTACAGTCGAAGCCCGAGTTAGATGTCAGTTTTCTTATCTTTTAAAGATTTCTTGTGTTTAATTTATAAAGGGTTTTAGGCGAATCTTTGAGTTGTTGATCAACCTGTTTGGTGTCTTTAGTGATTCCTTGCGATCCACAGTGGGCCAGAGGTCAGTTTTCAGTCTTGTCTTGTTTTTCACTTTTTCCCCTTTCGCTTGCTTTAAATAAAAAGAAAAAGAAGTTATTTCAAGTTTCTTGTTTGAAGCATAAAAAATATATATATAGAAAAAAAAATCATTTCTTTGTTTGGTTAAGTAGTTGGGTTGGTTATTTTTCTTGTTAGGAAAAACAATTATTTCCTTAAGTTCTTTACTGGCTGCTTAGAACATTAAGTAGCTCGTAGTCGAGCGAAATTTCCTTTTAGGTTTTCCTTTAAAAGATCTTAGAAAAAGTTAGTTATGAAAAGTTGGTTAAATAGTTAGTTGCAAATATTTATTGTCAACTAGAAATAATTTTGCTTTCAGTTTCATTTATTTTTCCTTCTTCGTCTTCCATACACATCACTAGTTTCACTACCATTTCCTTGAGTTAAAACAAGCCATTTAAAATAAATGCTAATTAAAATCAACTAGACTTTATGTTTGTAGGGTCAATCAACTAGTTTAGGTTAGAGCCTTGAATTAGGTTGGAGAGGAAACTCTTCAAGGCTTATAAACCAACATTGGAGTCAGAGCTAGGGAGTGTAAAAAGTCTAGTAAACATGAAAGTTATCTGGGACCCCCCTCTAACACAAGGGATAAACATGAGGTCATGTGTGGAAAGGTAGCGGAGATAACCCCTCCAAAGTCGGACCAAGCATAGTGGGGAACACATATTGAGGACTTGTCGTGGGATATTGTCAGTTTCATTTGCCTACGAAGATTCGTGGACCCCGAATCCATTCGGGGTCCTTAGTTGTCTTCCAGACCACTTTATTTCGATACCCTCGGTAGGTTTCAGGCTTGTTACCCTACTCATTGAGGTCCACCCGACTGCTGACTGTACCCGCCTAGTGATTGTTCGTGAGCTGGCAACTTAGTTGCCTTTATTCTAGGGACTTACACAGGTGACTACAGGGGTATACTACAGTACTTAGGGTAGACGTTGGGCCACACTTTGCAGAGTATACCTGAAGGGTTCTTCCATGTTCAAGTTTCACTTGCACCAAGAATTTTCTCTAGTGTTGGCTGCCGTAACTATTCTTCCAACTAGATAGTGTTTTGCTTGCTTTATCTTGTAGGATTTTTTCTAATATGTTCTCTGTGCTCCCTAGTTTTCCATAGTGAGTTAGTTAGTCATTTCTTTGGGTCTCTGACCTAGGGTGGTAGACCTCCCACTCCAACGGTCGTGAGGAATTTTTGGTCTTTCGCTTAGAAACGTGGAGCCACCTCTTTATAGGCATTGTTTTGATAACACTAGTTTTCCATAGTAAGTGTGTGAGACTTTTACGGACTTGAACGATCCCACAAGAGGAGAACTTGTTCATAAGATATTCATGGAAAAATTTACTGATGATACCAACCAAGGAACCCATTCGCAAAGGGGATTCTTGTGCTTTTCCTTTCTTTAGAAACGTTGGTGCCCCTTTGATGGCCACTTTGTACATTCCTGGGTTGAATGTGGGATTACCGGTTTGGTTGGGTACCATTCCTAATGTCCCAAATGATCTTGACGCTTCTAAGTTAAGAACTTTATGTCATGGGAATCATGTTGATGTTCCTTCGTCAACGAATTCTTCTCCTCCTCCTTCTCTGACCTCTAGTGAAATTACAGTTACTAGTAACCGAAAGTCTAAACGAAATAGAAAGAGGAAGAATAGGAAGAAGAAATCACCAACCTCTATGATTCATGTTGGATATAGGTTGAAAAACTCTACAAGTCACATTGAAGACTAGCACCCAGCCTCTGCAATTCATGCTAGGGGAAAAATTCCAGTCACTTCTAGTCATACTGGCACTAGGTCTATAGCCTCTATGAGTCATGTTATTGACCAATCACCAACCTATGCAAGTCATGTTAGTGATATGTCAACAACCTGTGCTAGTCATTTTGGGGACAAAAAACCAGCCACTACTTGTCATGCTGGGGGCATTGATTCTGTCGAGAAAACTAGACGGCTAATATGTAAGCCTAAGTTACCTTGTAAGCTTTGCAAGGGATATCACCTTACTCATATGTGCCCTGGCCTTCCAGAGGTATGAAGATTGTGGTCCCTGTCTCCAATCTCTTATGATTCCAAGTCTTTTGAGGTTTCCTCGTAGCCTATTCAACTAGTGGTTGAGAAAGTGGTCACGCCGATGAAGTCCTCAGTTGATCCCACTCTTCTCTTAGAGAGTGTCGATTATACCAATGTGGTTGCACCGATGCAATCTTCGACTGATCCCACTCCTCTTTTGGGGGGTGATGTGCCTAAAGACCATGTCGTTTCACATCCTATTCAGCTAATGGTTGAGAAAGTGGTCACGTCGATGCAGCCTTCATCTGATCCCACTCTTCTTTTGGAGAGTATCGAGTCTACTAAAGTGGTCATGCCGATGCAATATTCAGCTGATCCCACTCTCCTCTTGGGGATTGATGTGTCTACTGACTATTTTTTTATCATTTCCAGTTCGGTACTTTCAGAACAAGGGGGCATTCCACTCTCTTTGAGCACACCCCCTCCAAGCCCTAGGATGGTTTCTTTTGATTGGAATGACCTTGTTGAGCCTCATATTCCTTCTTCCACACCCTTTCAAATAAGGGTTAAATTTAATTCAACAAACATTTATCGATGTATTGTGGATGAAGGAGCCTCTGCAAGTATTTTATCCTCCTCGATTTGGAAAGTCTTGGGATATCCTGAGCTTGTGTTTGCATCGCATGAGCTGTTGGATTTTGACAGACGTCCTAGTGAATATTTGGGGGTTCTTCCTCAGTTTTCTATCTCGTTAAGTGGGAAGATTGTCCTTGTTGATTTTATAGGGGTGTAAGGCCCATTAGATTTCAATATGCTTCTCGGGTGTGATTATGTATATGATATGAACATTGTGGTGTCTACACTCTTTCAGGTGATGCATTTCCCTCACAATGGAAGCATTGTCACTATCGACCAGCTAGCATCTGATAACGACCATCCTAATTCTACGTTAGTTCAAGTTGCCCCTTTATATGTTCCTAGTGTTCGTGTAGACTCTACCCCGCCACGGGTTAACTATGTGGCATATTTTCCTCTGTGTTCAGTTGCTTTTGAGAAGGAACATGTGAAATCATGTTTTCCTTCTCGAGACTTGGTCTCAACATTTGATACATTAGTTTATTCAATGGGGGCATGGGAGCCCTTGCTTCTCCCTCTTGGTCCAAGTGATCTTGATTCTCCTACTGAGTATGATCTCGTTGTTTGTAGACGCTCAAGCCCTCGTGCTTGTGATTCTTCGCTGATAGAATCTGCCAGTCCAAGCCAAAGCCTCCATCATCATATGGAATATGGTCAGTTTACTTCGCCATTTGGGACTGTCGACCCTCATTTGCGTGATTTCTCAGATTAGAATTGCCTTCAGATGGGGCTATCCTTGAAGCCATGACTATGGTTTCTATACTGTGGGAGGACTTACACCGTGGTTTGTGTTTTCTTCCCTTTTGGGAAAATTTCCAAGTTGACTATCGAAGAGACTCTTGGTCTGAGCCTAGCAGTGGGCTCTACCTAAACCATTTTCATGCATGAGCCGTAGGCCCCTGGAATCTTCTTTAATCCCTTTTCAGACTCTCTAAACATGAAAATATTGCCGAGCGATCTTGTTGTCCTTCACGCTCGCCAAAAAAAATTTGAAGGCATGTTTGTCCGATGGTAGTTTACCCCTTTTTTGGTCTGGATGGTCAATTTTACGAACAAAGGTATACTTTAGGAATTTCGGTTCGCTAGAAGAGTATTCTCAGGTATAAGTTTAACCCTTTTTCGAGCCCGAGGGACTAAATTTATGAAAAAGGAACCCCCACGGAGTCCATAGTTAAGCTCTTTTCAAACTCCCTAAAATTGAAAAGATCGCCGAGTGACCTTGTTCCTTCACACTCATTAAATTGGTCTAGAAGAACATCCCCTATGGAGTCGATAGTTAATCTCTTTTCAGACTCCCTAAAATTGAAAAGATTTTCAAGTGACCTTGTTCCTTCACACTTGTTAAATTGGTCCAGAAGAACATCCCTTATGGAGTCCATAGTTAATCTCTTTTCAGACTCCTTAAAATTGAAAATATTTCCGAGTGACCTTATTCCTTCACACTCGTTAAATTGGTCTAGAAGAACATACCATACAAAGTCCATAGTTAAGCTCTTTTCAGACTCCTTAAAATTGAGAATATTGCTCAGTGATCTTGTCTGTATCACACTTGTTAAAATGGTTTTGAATAGACGTATTTTTTATGCAAGTTTACCCCTTTCTCGAACCGACTAGACTATTTTCAAAAAAGGTACCCCAGTGGAGTCTTCTTTTAGATTTTTTCAGACACTCTAAAACGTGAAAAAACTATCGATCTTACCTTCTCTGGGCTCTTGAAAAATACATTGAAGGGCGTTTAATCGTGTCTTGTTAATCACATTTTCATCTCTGCATATTTGACCTAATGACGACTCCATGTTGCTCTCAAATGAACCTTTGAAGAATGCCTTATATGCAAGCCTTGTAGCACTTTGCCTCTGCATCGTGACACTTTGACCCATGGAGGAATTTTCCCCGAGTGTCCTATTCCTGCACATGTCTCATTTCTCTAAGCATTAGTGTGTTCCTCGTGCTTGGAACTAGTATGCTTGCAACATTCGTTTCTCCTTTGTAACGTAGCATTATTTTATTCTTTTTCAAAGCTCTTCAAAAATATTGAAAAAGACAAAAAAATAAAAAATACCCCAAAAAGAGGACGGGAAATATATATTCTTTTTTGGAAGCACAATGAGTCACCCTTGGACAAAGCACATCCTTCCATTTGTTTTTCAATCTTTGGGATCTAGTATGACCTTAAGAAGATTTTCTTTCTACATAGAGTTGTGTCCTCCTCCATTTGGTTATTCATCCAAACACATGGAGAGTTTGCGTTGCCTCCTGCATCGTGAACTTATGTCAATGTCATGCTGCCTGAGTATGATCATCTGTCATGCTCTTGTCCAAGGGAATTTTTACCCAACCTGAGTCAGTCTTTCTGCAGTTTGTCTCTTGACCTCATGCCTGACCATCCCGAAAGACCAATGGATTCCTTGTTCGAAATCAATAAAGTTCTATGCATGATCACCGAGATCCTCTTGTATGTTCCCGACGAGCCATCAAAGACCTCTGGGTAGTGAAGTAGTACACATTACACTCCTAACTGAGTTTGAAGATATTGAAATTGTTGCTCGAGATCTGAAGGCCTCATCTCCATCCATCAGGCGTCATTGGATTCTTGAAGATGGATACTATACATGTATATATTTAATTTTGAGATGTAGATCCGATGTGTATTGCTCGCAGCTACACTTTATATAGTTATATGACATGGATCTATAGTGAATTTGATTGGAAACCATGATTTATTTTGTCCCCAGCATGGGTATGCCCGCCTTGAAGAGACAATTGTTATTTTTGCAGATGGAACCTCCCGAACTCTAGTCCCAGGCTCACTCTCTTCGTACATTGGTGAATATTTTTTAATGTATTTCGGACATCAGATGCTCTTCTAACCTCACACATTAGGGGGCATCTGTTATAACCCTAAATTTATCCATACATGCATACCTGGCTTTTGGCCCTCTTACATGCAAATTTTTCCAAGCCATCACTGAGCAACTCTTCTTAAAAACACTAATTTTGAAGATGTACATGCCTTGCACCACTACTGCCCACATACACACACTTTCTGCACCACTACAACTTGCGTACGTATACTAGATGCACCATTACAGCCTGTTTATACTCATAAAAGTTGCAAAAATTAAAAAGTTGCAAGGAATTCGTTGAGATTACGGGCTATTGGGTAGTTTCCCAACTGATCCATCACCTATAGCCCATCACCCAATCGAATAACCATCCTTTTGTCATATTAAAGGAGGTGTTGGGGTATCATTCTTAAAATAGGCATAAGAATAGTGAAACTCTGCCCGTTTCACATCCCCTCCTTGCCCCAAATAATTGCAGCCACCTTGTGAGATTTGCATCAAAATTTCTCATTCTTTCCTTTTTCCTCCATCATAAGCCTATTCCTTTTCCCTAGAAGAAGTGTGAGAGGAGAAAGATACGTGGAAGCGCAATTGGAGCTTGGTAAAGAGGATCTCGGACCAGGTTTGCAGAGCAGTCCCCGACCTTTGTTGTAAGTAAACATTATGATATCAATAAAAGAAATAATTTTTGTCTCGAAATATGATGTGTCAAATTTTTTTATTTGATTTATGCTTTATTCTAACATCTAACCCATGATTTATATATGGGATGCATGTTTGTAGTTTCTTGTTTATCTGTTTGTGAATGAAATCCATCCTTGGGAGGAGGTTTGTAGTCAGCAGAGCTATCGAACATGAGAGGATCAACACCGGACGCAAAGTAAAAGGTAAAGTTACCTGATCTTTTCATTTTGTCTTTCATGTATGAATGTGGGGTATATTCAGAGTAGTTAGAAAGGTAGGAGACTTTTATATGGTTAGATATGCCTACATGTTGAACCCTAGTGTAGTCCATAGGGGGGTTTTCCTACTATAGCACTCGTCCAAATCCTCCTCTTCCTCTTCCTCCACCTCTGTATCTGCCTGAATATCCTTGTGGTGCATTGTACTATGGTACCTAGTTATAATGTGGTTGTGCATTATTGTATTGTGGTTGCACATTGTTGTATTGCTATTGCGCATTGTTGTATGGTTGTGGTACTTGGCTGAATTAAGGTGCATCTTGTCCTTCCATCATTTATGATTTGACCCTATAAGCATCTGAAGTTCTTTCTCTCATCAACTCCATCGTTCTACAATCCTTATCATCATGACCCACTGATTTGTAAAAATTTCAATATCAACTTTTGGGTACTGTCTTATACTTTTGCATCATTGGAAAATGATATGAATCATGCCCATAATTTTTACAAATCTCACGCCATGGTCCTCCTATTGGAAAAGGGTTTGGTACTCCTATTGCCATATAGTACGCAAAAGTTGGGCATTCATTCTTATGGTGTCCTTCTGTCCTGCATAGTGTGCACCAAACAACTTCTCTTTTCTCTTTGCCCCTATTCTGGTTAAGTTAAAATGTTAGATTCTTCAAATCCTCCTTTAGATCCTCTATTGTTGGATACGTCTGTTGATACTAGTTCTCTTCCAGTTGTAGGGCTGCTTGCAGAGCCTTTTCTTGAGTTTGGAACTTTTGTTGTCTTAACAGGTATTTCAAGTGTGGTAACAGTGAGTTCACAAATAAGTGCTTATGTTGCATGTCAATAATTGAATATTTCAACTTACATTTTTAAATTTTGAACCTCTAATCAATATCCCAAATAGACTCACCCAGTTTCTGTCTAATTTTAATCATTTCATTCATGTACTGGTCTTTTCAGCTAGGCTTCTGAAATTCATTTACCAATAGTTTTTTCATGTCTGCGATAGTCTTTGGTATTCCTTGTGGACTGTTTACATATAGGCTCATGTACCAGTATAGTGCGTGGTCTCTTAGTGTGATAGCTAACTATGCGAGATTTTTATCCTCATCTATGATATTCTTTGCTTCCCAGATATTCTCACAGATGATCGTGGGATCATGTCCTGCCATTTTGAACTGTGTTGAACTACTACCTCTATGCGGCGTAGACAATTGAATGTTCCTGAACTTTCTCCCCCAGTTGAATTTCCTTGATTGGATCCTTGTCCTGTTTCTTTTCTTCCACTAAAATTTGGTTGTCTAAATGCTAGTGTTCTTTTTGGTGTATTAGTCACACATGGGGTTGTAGGTTCGATACTAGTGGTGATATGGATTGGAGTTCTACCTTCTGTTTCATACCCTGGACCTCATTTTTTCCTTTCATATGTTTTGCACAGGATTTCCTCAATCTGATCCATAGCCCAAATATCCTCTACCTCTTCTTCATCGCTTTCCAATCCATCTATGTCAGCTATGGATCTCTTCTTGTTGTTCATTTTATATTGGTAGGGTATTATGTTGTGCACCTTTCCAAATTTTTCCATTATCTTCTTTATCTAGCCTTATTCCATCATGATTGGGTCCATAGCCTCCTTCTTCATTCCTTTATCCATCTCCTCTTCCATATCTCAACCTCATGTCAGTTCTTCCACCATTCCCCCATGCACACATGGAATTTTAGTTGTCTAATCCCATGGTGATCACACCATTGTCATACAATAAAATATTGATTGAAGTATACAACAATCTGATGTACCTACCTCTGGGTCCCTTTAGAAAATACTGCTCTATTGTGGTGTAGGAATTCATGGTATCTACTGCAAATTCAATGATAAAACCTACAACAATACTGTCTAACCAGAAATCTACTGCACGCATAAATTTGTTATTAATTTGTTTTAACTGTGTGATATCCATGGGATTCCACTCCAACTTTCTGATTTGATTTGTAGGGTGGTTTTCCTTTAACCTCAATAACCACTCCTACAAAAAATGCAGGAAATCACAGAAAAATACCTCATGCAAGTCACTAAACATGTATTTGTCGATATATTTGAGAGGTGTTAACTTAGGGTTTTTGTTGTCCTTTTGTGCAAACTCAATTTCCTTTGTTTTCAACCATCTTTCAATATCCTCCTTCATTAGATTCCATGGCTTGCACATTCCCTTCTATACTTTCATCCTACTCACGTTGCTTCTATGGATCCCATCCACTCAATCCTGTGCAGTTCCAGCCGGAAACAAAACCATTTGTTGTTTCTTCTTAACTTCTTGGGTTGACCCAGGTTCTGGTCTCAAGGAGTTTCCAATAAAACCCTAAAAAACTGTCGGCCCTCTTGGTAAAATAGAAGGCAATGATGTGAACAGGGTGCACAATGCAGTCTCACTCGAGATAAGTTTTATGGGGGACTACAATACTCAGGTGTTTGTAGTCCGAGAATGAGCGGGGATCTGTGATTGTGTTATTTATTCCTTATGCATTATTCTTATTAATCATTCAATTACTTCTATGATTTATTCATCTTTTAACCTATATATGCATGTTGTTATAACTAATTTAACCACTCATTCTTATGCTAATGATCAACATAAAGTAAATCATTCATTAACAATCACAAATAACACAAGGTTTACCATGGTTCACCCCCTTCTGGGGATACATCCACACAGATCTATCTTCTCTACTCTTTTATTTATTCTGCTGCAAAATATTGCGCTGCGCGCATTACATCTTAACCAATACAATCAAGATTGAGGGTAATAACCCTATGTGAGGCAGACTAGATCACACCAGGCTCCTAATCCCGTGACCTAACCCTCAAAGACTACCTTACTCGACTCTTCTACAAGACTTATTACAATCAACAACCCACAAAATCATAATAATAAACTCTCTCTGTTATGATCTCCCATTCCTAGACCTCCTAGGTCCTTATTTATAGTATTTTATCGGCTTATAGTCATTACAATATTGTCAAAAACCCTAACCCTATCCTAGTTAGGCTTGTCTACCTGCACGCCCTGTTGCTTTTTCTCCTGCATGTTTTTTTTCCTTCTTTTTTTGCATGCTCATTTATTGCCACCTGTTGCACGTGCTCCAACACAAATCAAACATTTCATACTTCACTTCTTCCATCTAGTTTTGAATGTCGTTTACCAATTGGGATATGGATGACCACAACCCTTCTAGCTAGCAAGCTTGGCTCTGAATTGCCTTATGGAATTCAACAATTTCACAAGTGTTGCCCCCACTATAACAATTCCTACTCTCCATTGAAGGTAAAGATGACAGTTCAACATATGGGCATGCCCAAACCTCAGTCTTCCTTCCTAGAATAATCTTTGACCAGACAACACTCAACCTCAAACCATTCCACCTCCACAATGCCACTACAATCCTAGTCACCAACACCACCAAGGGAGAGAAAATACACCTCTCATAGTACTATGAACATGCAAAAGACATTGCTACAAAGTGAATTGAAACCACAAATAAATCATGTATCCCATCATTGTTGGGTAGGCTCAATCCTCCCACCATTAAAGTCCATAGAATGTCGAGATTTTTAATATTATGGTAGCTTTGGGAGGTATGAACCTCTATTGTGACCTATGATGAGATCAGAATATTCCAGAAGGAAACAAAGAAGTAAAAGAAACCCTAGATGAGATGTCAGCTGCAGAAATATAATTAATATGAATTAATTAGTACCCAGAAGGAGAAGTCGGCCCCAGTAAGTCTGCTAGAACCACTATAAATACAGGGCGCCAGTTCTCATTATTCACATTCTTAGAATTGCAGAGAGCCAGTTGTGCGCACTGCAGTTGGCAGTTTTGTGCGCAAGTTTTTGGAGAAGGTGTTGCACCAGTTTCTGGGTGGGACTATCTGATCAACTTTGGTTTCTATTCTTTCTTGGTGCATTATCCTTGCTTGGCTATTGATTGCTACCAGTCTCAAAGGGTGGCTTCGGCCTATGGTTGGGTGACAAGGGTATTGTCAATGGTAAAATGAGCACAATCCTTCATATTCTAACAACTTATGGGCCCATGCCTCCTTCATTTAGCCTAAACACTGGAAGGAAGCATAACCACTAGGATATTGAGCTTGTTGAGGAACTGCCACTAGGGTTACTAACATGAGCAGCCTCCAAGACACTACCGCTAGGATTACTAGCAGAAGCAGTTGCATAAACCCTAATCTCCGATCCAACACCTTTTGATGGAGCATCTCGCTCAAGAATAAGATATTCAGATGCGCCCTAACTCAATGCACCTCTTGGCTCTCTCAGAAGACAGAAACAATGAAGTTGAAGTTTAGGATCAAGGCATGACCAGTTACCAGTCAACCGAAGACATGAGTGAAATGATCAATCTTTTACACTACTCAACACTTACTAGAATGATTGAAGATGACATGTGGATAATCGATAGTGGAGCTTCTAGGCAAATGATGGGAGATCAAGCTAGAATCTCAAATCTAAATGAGAATAATACTTTGTACAAGGTAGAGCTTGGAGACAAAGCCACTTACCCCGCGGACAGATTTGTACAAGCCTCCATCAAAATGAAAATAGGTAACTATGTTCACTTAAGAAATGTTTTATATGTACCTAGTTTAGAAAAGAATCTTGTATCGATATCATGCCTAGAAGACAAAGGAAACAAAATAGCCTTCGTGGATGGAAAGGTGTTATCTTGGCATAAAGACTCCAACATAGAGAATGCTCAGGTTATTGAAAGTTGTGGAGGAAATCTGTATAGACTACTAGAAAAGAATGAAGAAGCTCTCATACATGACGAAGTCAAACCTAATGAGCTTTTGCATAGAAGGCACACTCACATAAACTATCAAACATTACCTTTTCTTAGAAAGATGGTTGAAGGAATACCATAATTGAAATCTACACATGAAGGAATCTACAAGGGATGTGCCCTTGGGAAGAATATCAAGAAACCATTCCCAAGCAACAACAACAAATCTAAGGAGATTCAAGATCTGATACACTCAGATGTTTGCGGTCTGATGCTAGTAAAATCTCTAGGAGGATCTTCTTACTACGTAATCATCATAGATGACTATTCAAGAAAGACTTGGTTATATCTACTCAAGACAAAAGATGAAGTATTCAAAAATTTTCAAGAGTTCAAAGAAGAAATAGAAAATCTCATGAATAAGAAGATCAAGACACTAAGAACCGATAATGGTGGAGAATACACATCAAAGGAATTTGTTGCATTCTGCAAATCAGTAGGGATTACGAGGGAGATGACAGTTCCTCATAATCCTCAACCAAATGGTGTAGCAGAAAGAAAGAATAGATCCATTGAAGAAACTGTAAAAGACTTGCTAAATGATCAAGGTCTATCCATGTTCTTATGGGAAGAAGCAAAAATCATAGAAATATATGTGCAGAACAGAAGTCCTCATCGTATATTGAAAGACATGACACTAAAAGAAGCTTTCTCAGGTAAGAAACCTAATGTGGAAAATCTAAGAATATTTGGATGTCCTGTTTACTCTCACATTCCCAAGGACAAGAGGAATAAACTAGAACCTTCAGGAAAGAAAGGGATATTCATGGGATACAGTGATTCATCCAAAGCTTATAAAATATATATTCCATAACAACACAAGATCGAAGTCAGTAGAGATGCAACATTCAATGAGAATATGGCCTTCAAGAAATCCATAGAAGGAAATATAGAAGAAGAAGACATTGAATAACTTAACGAAGAAAGAAAAGAAAACGTAAATGACAAAAAGGAACCACCTGATCATCCTATGGAGCCATGTGAAAACATTGATTCAGATATCATACCTAATACCAAGAAAAGACCAGCTTGGCTTGAAGCTACCTTACAAGACGCAGAAAGACTCAAGGTTTCAGAAGGAACACTCAGAAAGAGTAAAAGACCTAAAATATTCTCAAGTTATGCAACATACATGACGAAGCTTCTAGATGAAGAACCTACCACATTTGAAGAAGCAGTTCAAAAAGGACAATGGAAAGAAGCTATGATGGAAGAGAATCAATCCATTATGAAAAATGAGGTATGGGAAATTGCACCTAGACCTAAAGAAAAATCGGTGGTAACTTCAAAATGGGTATACAAGATCAAACATACAACAGATGAAAGCGTGGATAAATACAAGGCAAGATTCGTAGCTAGAGGGTTCTCCCATAAGGAGGGAGAAGATTATGATGAAACGTTTTCTTCGGTGGCTAGATATACTTCCATCAGAGATATCATATCTCTTGTCACTTCCATGGGATGGAACTTACATCAAATGGATGTAAAGACAACTTTCCTTGATGGAGATATTGAAGAAGAAGTATATATTGAACAACCTTAAGGGTTTGAGGTACATTCCAAAGACACTCACATTTACAGATTGAAGAAAGATCTATATGGACTCAAGCAAGCTCCAAGGGCTTGGTATGCCAGAATGGAAAACTATCTAACGAGACTTGGTTTCTCTAAGAGTCATGCAGATCCAAACCTTTACTATAAATTCATAGACAATGCACCTGTAATCCTACTACCATATGTTGACAATATATTCATAACAAGTGAAGAGTCTCTCATTATCCAGTGCAAGAAGGAATTAGCTTATGAATTTTATATGAAAGATCTAGGTCTCATGCATTATTACTTGGGACTAGAGGTATGGCAGAAGAGTGGTGAAGTATTCCTTGGACAAGGAAAGTACGTAATAAAGATCCTTCAGAAATTTGGAATGGTGGATTGTAAGTCCTTGGACACTCCTATGAATGCGGATATAAGAAAAGTGAAAGTTCTAGATTTTGATCCAGTAGATCCATCTCTATATTGACAATTAATTGGGTCATTGATGTATTTGGTAAATACTTGACCAGAAACTTGCTTTTCCGTGAATACACTAAGCCAGTTCCAGGTGGAACCAATACATGAGCATTGGATAGCTAAAAATCATGTATTAAGACATATTCGTGAAACAATAAACTATGGTTTGATATATACCGCATCCAACAATATACAACTTCATGGAGTCACAGAATCAGATTGGGCAGGAAGTGTAGATGACAAAAAGAGCACTTCAAATATGTGTTTCAGCTTGGGATCCACTATGATATCTTGGGGCAACAGGAAACATAAGTTTGTTGCACTCATCACAACAGAAGCATAGTATATCACAGCATGTGAAGCATGCACTGAAGCAATATGGTTAAGGAAGTTAATCTCTGACTTATTTGATTACATTCCAAAATCAACCATAATACATTGTGATAATAAGAGTTGTATAAGATTACCAGAACATCCCGTGTTTCATGAAAGGTCGAAACACATTGAGATCAAATACTACTTTATTTGAGATAAATTCCAGGAAGGAGAGGTAAAGCTCGAGTATATCCCCACTGACGAGAAGATAGTAGACATTCTAACAAAACCTCTATGCAGAATAAAGTTTGCATATTTCCGAGAGAAGATGGGGATCGTGGAAATAACTCCCTTAGTTGAAAGGGAAGACTCTCTAGGTTAGGATGGAGCACTTAAAAATATTATTGAAACATTTATCTTTGTGATTGAAAAATAGTCCAGATTTGGCAGATTATTTCTGTTCGAAAAGTGGATTGATATTTCTGACGGACATCGATTTCCCATTGTGGTTAACATGGGAAATGGTATAGATTGCTAATGTATCATAGAGAACGACTTCCCATTGTGGTTAACATGGGGAGTGGTCTAGGGCAGTCTCTCTTCTTGAGGGTTACTCAAGAAGACTGGCCTGCCTCGCCGGACAACGATTTCTCATTGTGGTTAACATGAGGAATGGTCCATTTTGGAGGTTGAAACATGACATTTTTTTCCTCTTGTGGTTAACAAAATAACTAGTCCAGACAATCATTCCTTAGGGTTTATACATTCTCTCCAAGGTGCACTTTGATTAGTGTAGGAGGAATGGCCCAGGGCGGGGAATGGTCTAGGGTGGGGAATGGTCCAGGCTCAGTAATTAGGGACATGAATTCCTTAGGGTTTATACATTCTCTCCAAGGTGCACTTTGATTAGTGTAGAAAGAATGGCCCAGGGTGGGGAATGGTCCAGGTTCATAAGGAAGGACAATTAGTATTCCTTGCTTGAGAAGAATAGTCTAGATATCTCATTGTTCTACTCTGAGGGTAAATATTCTTTCATATCTCACAGACGTGAGTGAAAGATTAGCCCAGATGATTCATTTTTATTTTTCTGTGCAAGTTGGCATCAGATGATTGTTATGGAGACTACCTGTCTTCATACAGTAGAGATATACTACTGTGGTGGATTTGTTCCACTATTTGTGACTATGTGTCACAGTTTGAGTAGTTGCGTACTACCATGGATAAACACAAGTGTGTTCTATCAATTGATATTGTACCAATTGTCATAGGAGATTATCCACTTGGATAATAATGACGGTGCCCGTGATAGTACTAGTTGAATGGTCTGTTTGTGCTCAAGACCATACCTCCCTAGCTAGGAGGGAGTGTTAATATTATGGTAGCTTCAGGAGGTATGAACCTCTATTGTGACCTATGAAAAGATTATAATATTCCAGAAGGAAGCAAAGAAGTAAAAGAAACCCTGGACGAGATGTCTGCTGCAAAAATATAATTAATATGAATTAATTAGTACCCAGTAGGAGAATTCGACCCCAGTAAGTCTTCTAGAACCACTATAAATACAGGGCACCAGTTCTCATTACTCACATTCTTAGAATTGTGTAGAGCTAGTTGTGCGCACTGCAGTTGGTAGTTTTGTGCGCAAGTTTCCGGGGAAGGTGTTGCGCCATTTTCTGGGTGGGACTATCTGATCATCTTTGATTTCTATTCTTTCTTGGTGCATTATCCTTACTTGGCTATTGATTGCTACCAATATTCTTCTCTGTCAAGGTCAAGGTGCTCAGAGGGTGGCTTCAGCCTATGGTTGGGTGACAAGGGTATTGCCAATGGTAAAATGAGCACAATCCTTCATATTCTAACATAGATATGGCATGGATATGGAGGGGATGGAGTGATTTAATCCTCTTTGTGAGATGATGTGATTTAAATGTCACTTGTCCATCAATTTGATTTGGGTCTTCATACTATAGTTATTTAGGGGAATTGTCATTGGAGATAATGCAAAAGGATTTCCCCTCTAGTTTGGATTATTTAACGTTGATTCAAAATAACACCTCTATTTTCCATGTTGTCCACTTCTAAGTTTATATGATGAAGGATATGGTAAAAATAGATTTGATCAATGCAGCCTCAACCTCTTTTGACTCATGATTTGGAGATTAATAAGTTTGTTGCTTGAGGATTTTTTTATGGTCCATGTCAAGGGCCAGACAAAAATTGTGGTGATGACTTCATTCTTCATTTCTTTGATATGCATGTGATAAAATGAAAAGACAATTTGGCACAGTGGACCAATAATTTGGGAGAATTCAAAGAACTTTTTGCATTACTAAAAGTAGCCATGGACAAGGACGTGCTTGATCTATAGATTTTTGGAGATTCAAAACTTGTTATTGAATGGATGAAGGATGAGGTGGAGGCCACAAATTTGGGTCTTATTTACATTTTTGAACAAATACATGGTATTTCTGCTAGTTTTTCACATCTTAGCTTTGCTCATGTTTCCAAGAACAAAATTCCTTCATTGATGCACTTTCTAAGGATGCTTTATTATTACAAGAAAATCACTTCGTTCTAGAAGAAATTTCTGTTGAAGGATTGATCTCATACAAAGATGGTCTTCTCTCTAATTTGTAATTTTATGCTACTTAGTTTTTTGGTCACTATATGTACCAAGTATCATTTTAATCTCTTTGTGGACTCATTAGCCTAATGACTATGTGACTCCTTTGAGTTGACTCCTTGGTTTGTGATTCTGATAATATTGTTTTTTGAGCATGTTTTTTGTTGCTCTTGTTGTAATGTGCCTATGTGCCTAAGGATTGTACCTTCTATTTTTCTTAAATAGAAGATACATTTTTTTTTCGAGGAAAAGAAAAGATATTTGATCAAAATAGTCCATTATTCTTTGTATATCAATCTTGACAATTTTGAAAATATTGTTGTTGAGGGATTTCTCATTTGACAAATTATCACCATGGGATCTCCATTGACCACAAGTTTTTGACCTATTACATGCAACAACATAAAACTTGAAAAATATTAAGATTCAACTTTATTATTGGATTTCTCTCCCAATCCCCAATGATAAGTTAATTATTGTGTTCTTAATTGTAAACAAGTGTTGCATGCCAGCGTAGTCCCTGTCGAGTTGATTTGGGAATAAATGCACATGGATGGGGGAAAAGTAGCAGAGGAAAATGGAAAATGCAGTGAAGATGTGGCAAGCAACATGAAACACGGGTGGTATCCATGTAGTAAATGGCACGTGGCCTCTAGATCCCCATTTAGTTTTTGAAAGTATATAATCCATCTTGCTTTTATTTTTTACCAGTAGTTTGACTTGCTATGTTTGAAATTTTCGTTCCTACCTTGCATGTTTTATCTCTTCAATGTATTTATGAAATTCATTCATAACGATTTCTTTATACTTCCAACTGGTTAGAGTTAAGTACAATTTTCATAGATCATCTAGCTTGTGTCTCTCTATATGTGCTAGGAAAAATAAATTTATATGCATAGCAGAAGAAAACAATATGCATGAGAAAAAGACAAAACACACAAGACACATATAAAGTTACATTCAAATTAAATAAACACAATTTTTTGACATTCAACATAGTTGAAGATAAAACTTTATGAGCACATAAATATAAAAGGAGATAAAAATAGTTTTATTTGAAATATATCAAAAAATAATATTGTTTGTTACATATTCCTAGAAATTTAAATGCGTTTGTCATATAGACTAGGATTGGGTCTCCTGCAGACCATAATAGAAATATGTACAATAAATATGACTGTGGAAAGAAGAAGTGGGCGACAATAGAGATCAAGACCTAAAAAGAAGAAATTGGAAGGTATCAGTTTTTGGCTAGACATTTCTATTTAAAAAGGTGGAATAATTGGATTGATAAACAAAGCACGATGTGATCAGTATAGACTTACAGTGATGGTACATATCACCCCTTTTTCTATTTTATTGCTGATGAATTTTTATTGTTGTTGTTAACGACTACTGGAATCGTGCCAACTTCCTGTTTCCCTTCATCGATGACCTACTCCATTTCCCTTTGGACCCATTCTTCAATGTAGCCTCTCAAGGGGGCCATGTTGATCTCATCCTATATTTTTATGTTGAAAAGTTCCTTTTCTAATTCCCTTAGATCGATAGAAAGATTACGCAGAGCTTGATCAATTTCTTCATTTTGTATCGAATAATCGACTAGCCAGTTGTCCACGTCACCTTCACCATATTCAAGGATGTTGTAAAACTTTTCTAAATACAACCCCTTAAAAATATCAACTTGTTTATCAAAGGCTTTCTGAGTTAAGGGCAAGGAGTTGAAGATTAAGTTGGGTTATTGGACCTCATTGGTACTTCTGGATAAGTCTATTTCGGTCATCTTTCTGAATAATTTTTCTTTCTTTGATATGGCTTGTTCACATCATTGGACAATGAGATGCAAGTTCTTCACTTTCTCTTTCTAGCATGCATTTAATTGAGTGATCTGGTTTTGGGAGGGGAGATATTCTTGTCTTCTTCTCATATCTATCATGTTGTTGACATGGATGCCAAAAGGGATGACCGTGTCTAAATATAAACATTTTTCATTTTTTAAATCTGCCTGCAAATGTTCGTGCAAAGCATGTTCCCTCGTTCCAAGGGAAGCCATACTTTGTGATGTTTCCCAGGCCTCAATAATCAACTCCATTATTTTCTTAATAATATTCTCCACATAGCCTCTACACGATGCGAGGAGGCTGTAGGATCCTTTTAACTTGGCTACAGGGGTGGCATGCATGGCTATAGCTAAAGGACTGGCAAGAAATGGCATAGGAATCAAAGCTTCCTTCAATTCCTTGACTCGGTCCTTCAGTATGGAATTCTCGACCTCAATGCCTCCAATGGAATCATCAAGAGCATATCCAGTTGCTCAGTGAAGTCAAGAGATTTGGGACGATAGCATGTTCCCAAGGTTAATCTATGAATGAGATTTCCCTTTATTATTTTTTACATCTCTCTTTTCAATAATTAAATTTTTAGACCCGCTGTTAAAACAACGCTCCAGAATACGAAGGATTCATCTTTGTCAAAAATTTTGGTCCCAACTATTTCTATTGGGAGACTATGCTAGATCACATCTATGGGATGATCAAGGTTGCAAAATACGCTATCCATATCAGTCTCAAGTTCCATGTTCTCACTCTCAATTTCGGTCTCTTCCGCTTGCCCTAATTTGTTTTTCTCTTCTTCTTCACGGGAAGCTTGTGAGAACTATCAATTTTAGGGCGAGGAGGGTTTTTATCTCCTCCTCTGTTTGAATAATTCTAGGTTGCTTTCTTACTGGGGTGGGCCATTGGAGTGATGCTCTGGGATGTTGTACTCTTGTGAGTGGTATCCGGGAATTAAACACTCTTCTCACCAGGGCCGTTTCCCTATTTCTTGTACAATTCAGTGGTGATTTGCAATGTCTCTAGGTCGTCGACGTAAAAAGAAGGAGTGTTTTCATCAGTGTCTTTGTTTTAGTTCAGGTGTATCTGAAAAAAAGAATTGTTGAAGCCAACTGCAAGTAAACGTTCTAAAAAAATTCCATTAGGGTCGAACCCTCTTAACCTTTCATCATATCTTAGGTTCAAGTTGTTGAAATGGGCTACGAATTCATCAATTTTGTTGACGTTCCTCAACAGGAAGTCCCCAACTTTCCAAGGAAGAGGAATGAATTGTTTTTTTCTCTTCTCATGCAATAGATGCAACCAGTAGTTGTATTGCCCTCCTATTTCTCATGTAATAAACATTATGTCTGTAATGTGACATGGAAGGAAAGCAAGATTTTCCTTGGAGCCAAAAATCCTTATCACACTGCAATTCTCCATTTGTTCAAGTGCCCCCTTCCTATCAAAAAACTTGGTTTCCTAGTCAGACATGCGGGGAGAATCCTTTCCTAATAATCAAACTTTGAAAATAGAGACAAAGTCATTAAAAACCTCATAAAAATAGTGGGAGGCCTTGTGCCTCCACAAGGCCTGGTACCATAAGGTTACTGGGTTGAATTCCCATTTTACCTTCTTGGACACAAACATTTTTGGAAACAGACAACGATACACTATTGCGAAAACCAAGTATGATGGCATATAAAATTTATTCTCCTTTTTGAAGCTTGACAATTGGGAACAGATTTCAATGGAAATTAGCTTCCCCCAATAAAAAATTGCTTGTTCCTTGACTGTGAAATACAAAATATAAAGAACCATGTAGGAAATACTTGTTGTGGATTCCTGTCCCGTTATTCTTGTAAGCAACCAGGCAATTTCATGGAATGGATTTCTAAATGAACTAACCTGGAAGCTTGTGATATCTTCAGGAATTGTTGTCGAGTATTCCAGGAACTCAGGAAGAGGTCCAACCCATTATTATGATTTTTTATGAATTGCTTGGAGTCTTCTCCTCTGAATGTCAATGTTGGCTCCGAAAATATTAACATCTGACGGAAGACCTGAGGTGACAAAGATACATGAGAGTGGTCCCACAACGGAATAATTATTTGGCATGAAATATATTTATCGACGCACCAAGAGACTAGCTCCTTACAATCAAAAACTTCAGGGACACAGCCTGCACGAGCAATTCCAGAGGTCCAAATTATTTCATTATGGGCGGAAGGGGATGAGTAGTAAGAATATGCCCTAGACCACTGGAAGTACTAGTCCTCATGCCCGAATATGGTCACTATATCTCCACAGAACTGTTGTCGAGCTAGTGCCATAATTTTATGAGAACGCCCATTTTCTCCAGATGATGTTTGAAATGAACAGTTAGAGAGGATAATATAACCCTCCACAAATATTGGTTCAATGTGTGTGAATGGGAAATCTCCTCAAGCCTTTCACTCATTAATGACAATTTTTACGGTTCCTTCATGATGAGTTGCTAGCATTAAAGATTACTAATTGCATATTTAGAAATAAGACTTTATATATATTAATGTTTTTATAAACAATATTTTTATTATAAATAAGACTTTTATATATATAAGTCTGAAAAGCAATTAGATGGGCTTGAAATTAGGGTTGCAAGGGATACTGAGGAGAGGTGAGCACCCAACGGTCAAATTATATGTCTTTATAATATATATATATATATATAAGATGTTTTTATAAGATTTTTTTTATTATAAAAAAGTGTGAAGGTGACAGGGATGGGGAAGAGAAAGTAAGGAATGGCCAAGTATGAAAAGCAGTCAGACGGATTTCAAAATAGGTTTGTAGGGGATACTCAAGAGAGGTGAGGGCCTGACGGTCAAATTGTATGTCTCGAAAATTTTGACTGCAAAATGCATAAAACATAAGAGGGCATGATGGGGCAGTCCAACGACCGGTTTGCATATTTGCGGAATTTCGGGTATTTTTTGAAGGTCGTGAAACAATGGAAGGTAAATCTTGAGCCCGCCTATCTGGGAACCCGCAATCGAAAAAGTGGCTAAGTATGGAATAGGGAAACGGTTGGTCAGACTTGTTTTCAGAATTAAGGATTGGAGGTTTCATGAACGTTCCAACCCGATGATGCACGAATGACATTCCATGATGTTTGAAATTAACACTCGGAAGGGATAATATAACCCTCCACAAATCTTGGTTTAATGTGTATTAATGGGAGATATCCTCGAGCCTTTCTCTCATCAATGACAATTTTTACGGTTCTTGCATGATGAGTTGTTAGCATTAAAGCTTACTAATTGCATATTTAGAAATAAGACCTCATATATATATATATATATATATATATATATATATATATATATATAT
>ML782727.1:107770-127446 GCA_009831015.1 Picea engelmannii
GTGTTGTTCCTCCCAATTCCAATGAGCTATTACACTGAGAGGTTCCTCCAAGTAATGTGCCCAAAATGACCTCTTTAGTGAATTCCATTGACTTATAGCTCAAAATAGTCAAAATCATGGAAATCATTGGAATGCATTGAAACCAAAGCCAACCTATGTGGAATGGCTCATAATGATGGAATATGATCATCAATGCAAGTTGGACCCCACAATGCCTCTCAAATACCCCTATACTCGCTCTAGCACCCATCTGGCTACTCTGGTCATCATAAATCCATGCCCTGTGATGATGTCCCAAAGTGGGGACATTACATATATCATAGAATTCTAGGTGTTGTTTGCAGGTCACGAAAAAATGGAAGTGCAATCTAGAGCTCGCTTGCCCAAGAATCCATGATTGGAAAAGTGGCTAGGTATGGAATGGGGAAGCGGTCAATCGGAGTTGTGATATAAAAGAATGAG
The DNA here is from genome assembly GCA_009831015.1 of Picea engelmannii. Lineage (NCBI taxonomy): Eukaryota > Viridiplantae > Streptophyta > Pinopsida > Pinales > Pinaceae > Picea > Picea engelmannii. Next base: position 108,233 of record ML782727.1, read on the forward strand.
TGCAAATGTGAACCCATGAGTTCACCAACCCATGCAGTTAGACATTTTCAGAAAAATGACCAAGTAACTAGAAAGAGAAAGTAGAGGGAAAAAAAAAAAGAATTTGGTTAAGTATAGAAGAGGGAAAAGAAGGGCTAATATATTCAAATTTGTAATAGATATCCCATTTCCTGGAAAGATATTTTATGCATGTTTATGGAAAAGTTGTATACTTATTGCATATAATTGGAAAGAAGTGTGAAGGTGGAGGGCACAGGAAACAACGACTAGGAATTGGAAATTTCCTGAATCCGCCAACCCGATGATCCACAAAAGAGATTCTAAGAAATGGCCAAGTGTGGAAAGTGGTCAGACGAGATTCAAAATAGGGTGACAAGCATTCCCGAGGAGACGTGAGGCCCAGAAAGTCAAATTGTATGTCTCGGAACTTTTGAGTGAAAAATGTGTAACATGGAAGAGGGGATGATGTGGGAGTTCGGAAGTGAATTTGTATATCACGGAAGCCTGGTTGGTTTTTGCAGGTCATGGAAAAATGGAAGTGCAATTTAGAGACCACCTACGTGGGAACCCACGATCGAAAAAGTGGCCAGGTATGGAAAGGGGAAGCGCTCGATCAGAATCGTGATATAAAAGGATGAATGCAAATGTGAACCTGTGAGTCCATCAACCTACACAACAAGACATTTTCAGAAAAAATGACTAAGTAACCAGAAAGAGAAAGTACAGGGAAAAAAGAAAGGGGAATTTGGTTAAGTATAGAAGAAGGAAAAGAAGGGGATAAAAGAGAGTGGGAAAATAAAAAAGCGGAGGGCAATTTTCGTAAGCGGGAATTGGTCTCAAACAAGCCCCAATGTTGCAAAACCATCATTTTCTAGTCCAATATTTTATCCACTTACTCGTTTTATATTGTGCTTGTACCATTAAAAAGGGTGTGAGCAAATGCTTTGTTGAAGATTTGTTTTTATTGCAACTTGTGGGAGTAATTGTGTTCTTGATACATTCTTCAATGACTTTGACATATTATCTTATTATTAAACTTCTTGCATGATGGGTTGTTAGAATTAAAGATTAATAATTTCATATCTAAAAACAACAATGACGATATTGAATTTTAATATTGTGGTTKATTTTATAGTCCCATTTGAGTTCATCCACCATATATCATTTTTTTTTTCGCGAAGAAGAAATTGGGTARTTTCATTAATAAAGTAAAAGTGCTCAAATAGAGGCCAGGGGATGGACAACTAATAAAATGTTTTCTTTTGGAGTAAAGGAATCAAGGAAGCGAAAGGGAAATAATAAATCATTTTCTCAACAAGGTTGAGATGAAAACGAAACTTCTGGGGCAGGGCCCTGACTGCCGCATAGTGAATTAGTGTTGCTATGTTCTATCTACATTATGAATAGAATTGAATGTTGGTTTGAAACTGTCTGAAATTATTTTATGTTTCCATAGAAGGCTGATGGGATCAACATAATGCATTGTCATATAATTGTTCAATGCTTCATATTAGATCAAATTACTTGAGCTAATACAATATTCAAGAATTACGAGACTATCGAACCTTGCAAACGCGAAGAGGTGTTGAATCCCGTAAAGAAGAAACAACCAAGATTCCAAGGAAATTTTTTTAATAGTAAATCCATAAAAAAAATATTGGGAAGTGTATATTTATCCATGGACATTGGAATGAGTTCTTTGCAACGAAGCATTGAACATATTTGTCATAAATACAGGTACAAAAGCTACAAAAAAAAGAAAAGAAACATTCATACAATTATGTGTTGTTCCTCTAGTGGGAAAACATGCAGGAGCCATCTAGATGTTTTTCAACATGCATACAAAACTCATTACCATGATTTTTTAGGAAGTCCTTGTTGTCTTATCCTCTAAAGGTCAATGTTGGTTGCCGCAATCTCAATATCTTGCGAAAGACCTGAGGCAACAAAGAAACAGGAGAGTGGTTCCGCAGTGGAATAATTATTTGGCTTGAAGCAGATCAACAACACTCCTGCTCATGACGTTGGTGACCTGGAGACATTGCAAGGCACCATTGAATTGTACACATAACAGGAAAAAGGCCCCGATGAGAAGAGTTTCCAATCCGCGACCACCACTGCCAAGATCATGACATCTTGCAACATTTCTCCAACAACCCACCCCAGAATTATTCAAATGTAGGAGGACATAAGAACCCATCCTCGTGGTAAAATTGATAGTTCTCACAAGCTTCCCGTGAGGAAGAGAAAAAACGTTGTAGGAAAAGAGAAAGAGTCCAAAACTGAAAGTGAGGACACACCAAGAGACCACCTCCTTAACATCAAATACTTCAGGGACACAGCCTTCATGATCAATTCAAGAGGTCCAAATTAATTCATTTTGGGTGGGAGGGGACCAAGAGACCCCCTCCTTACAGGCAAAGACCTCAGGGAAACAGGCTGCATGAGCAATTCCAGTGGCCCAAATTAGTCAGTTCTAGTCAAAAGGAGATGAGTATTAGGAATATGCCATGCACCAGTGGGAGTTATTGTCCTCATCACCTAAGATTTTAATTGTATATCCAGAGAATAGGAGAGTGGTCCCGCAATTGAATAATTATTTGTCTTGAAATATATCTTTGGGCGCATCAAGAGACCATTTCCTTACAGTGAAATACTTCCACCCAGAACATACTAATTTGGGCCTCTGGAATTCCTACTATCGAGATGAAAAGAGTATATTGCATTCAACGTCGATTTATTTTCTAAAACCCCTTCCTTTAGTCTTGGTAGGGCTGCCATCGTTGAGCTAGGAAGTGCCCCCCATTATGGTTGATTTCAATTTGGGCGCAGGAGTGGGAACAACATCTTCATTACCATCGTCCATCATTGTATCATCATCCATCAGATCATCTTCTTCTGGCTCAAAATCGACCACATCGACCTCTGTGCTAGCCATCAACGTAGGCGGGTGGGATGTCTGAGTAGGTGGGGTTGCCTTGGAATTATTTGGATTGAAATATATCTCTCGATGCACCAAGGGACCATCTCCTTTTTTTCTTCTGGGCAGAGGGAGATGAGTAGTAAGAATATGCCCTAGAGCATTGGAACTTCTGGTCATCAAGCCTGAAGGTTTTTACTGTATCTGGAAAGAACTGTTGTCGAAATGCTGCTATAAGTTAACGAGAATGTCTGTTTTCTCCAGATGTTGTTTTAAATGAACATTCATAAGGGATAATATAACCCTCTACAAATATTGGTTTGATGTGTATCAATGGGAGATCTCCTCGAGCCTTTCATCAATCAATGACACGGTTTGTGCATAATGAGTTGTTACCATTAAATCTTGCTAATTGCATATTTAGAAAAAAAAAGTGAGAAGGTGGTGGTGACAATGAAGAGCGATTAAGGATTAGAGATTTCATGAAGCCTCCAACCGGATGACGCGCGAAAGATATTGCATGATGCTTGAAATGAACACTTGGAAAAGATAACACAACCCTCTGCAAATATTGGTTTAATTCGTATTAATGACAGATATCCTCTAGCCTTTCGGACATTAATGACAATGTTAACGGTTCCTGCACTATGAGATATTATCATTAAATATTAATAATTACATATCTACAAAGAAGTGTGAAGGTGGTGGGGATGGAGAAGAGTGATTAAGCATTGCACATTTCGTCAACCTGCCAACCCGCGAAAGAGATTCCAAGAAATGGACAAGTATGGAAAGCAGTCAGTCGAGCTTCAAAATAGGGTTACAAGTTATACACAGGAGACGTGAGGGGCCAATGGTCAAATTGTATGTCTCCGAAATTTTGATTGAAAAATGTGTAACACGGAATAGGGCACAATGACGTATTTCGGTGGTCAATTTGTATATCGTGGAATTTCGGGTTTTTTTGTAGGTCGCGGAACAATGGAAGCGCAATGTTGAGCCAGTTTAGCCAGGAACCGGGGATGGAAATAGTGGCCAAGTATGTAATGGGGAAGCGGTTGGTCGGACTCGTGATATAAAAGCATGAGAAATACTCAAAACATGGCATATTGATAGGTTTGAAAACATGGCCACAAGTTCTACTCAGGAGATGTGAGGGCCCGATGGTCAAATTGTATGTATCCCAACTTTTGATTGCAAAATATGTAACACGAAACATGGGACAATGAATGACTTTGAAGGTCAATTTGTATATTGTGGAACTTCGAGTGTTGTATATAAAAGCATGAGACATTCGAAAAAATTACTAAGTAACCAGAAAAGGAAAGTAAAGCAGAAAAAGAAAGGGGAATTTGGTTGTCAATTTGTAGATCAGGGAAGTTCGGGTGTTGTTTGGAGGTGGAGAAAAAATGGAAATGAAATGTTGATCCCGCTTACTCGGGAACCCACGATCCAAAAAAGTTGTTGAATATGGAACGGGGAAGCAGTCAACAAACTCATGATATAAAATTATCAGTGGAAATCTGAACATGTGAATCCGCCAACCCGTGCACCTAAACATTTTTCGAAAAATGACTAAGCAACCAGAAAGGGAAAGAAGAGACAAAAAATAAAGGGGATGGCAATTTTCAAAAGCGGGAATTGGTGTTAAGAAATCCCCATTGATGGTCTTAACAGTAACTATGAAGTTCATTAAACAGGTGAACATGCTCTTCAATCAAGGAATAGATAAAGTGAGTCATGATTATAGTTTCCAGGATGTGTTTGCATACGAGAAGCATGGAAAAGCCACAGGAAAATCAATTGTGGGATGTTTAAGTAAAATTATTGTACTGTCAACTTCATCGTAAGTATAACAGTGACAAATTTGAATTTTAAGAAAAAAATTAATTTTAATTTTCTGTGGTTGATATGATAGTTCCATTGGACTTGACATAACATATATCCTTTTATTTCAAAATATTTCTGAAGATGGATTTTGGTAAGTTCATCGATCAAGTAAAAGTGCTAAAACAAGCCACATACTAAATTTGCGTCAGAGAGATTATATTAAAAGGAAAAGCAAGTCCTTTATATTCTTTAAGATCATAGAAAAAATGCCAAGATCCTGAATGTATCATGAATTTTCCAGAACGAAGCATACAACCAAGAGCCAAGTAAACACAAAATGTATTGAAATTCGAGGCACAAAGAAATGCATGAACACAAAAGGCGCCAAGGGAGACACCACAAGGGTCCATAGAGCAGTACACATCGACCTATGCCCCAAAATTTTGATTTAAAAAAAACACGTGTGGCATTGGTTTTCTCTTACATGTGGTATATGTTCCCATGAGAAAATAACCAGGCTCATGAGAACCCTGAACTACAGCAGGAAATCACATAAACAAAAGTATTCCAAACACAAGACAATGCAAAACCAATGAAGATTTGACATTATATCCCAACTATAACCAAACCCCCAAATGGGCACCAAGAAACTTGTCGATTACTATTTTACCATGAAGCAATATCATTATTGACATTTCCTTATGATAATGCTATGTTCTATCAATACCAGTTTTAATAATGCCAAATTTACAATATTATTGGAAATGCCTGATGGTTTCATTCAGAGGAGAAAGCCATTACGACGATTCAAATGATGGGCCTGATTTATTCACAGTTGGATATTTTGCATGGGGTTTGTCCTCATGCTTCCCATTTCTAAACTGAACAATCTTATGAGCTTCATGTTCAATTTTCCACAACACTGAAAAATTATATTCATATCCTCATTGGGTGGCATGGACAGATACACATGATATTGTTTCATTTCCTTCCAATGCTTGATATGCATTTTTTTTTCCAGTCGATATGTAGTATTGCATTGTCCTCATTTTAGGTAAATTTGTTATGGACCCGAAATTTGCGCAACATGTAGACATTGTTTGCCTTTTTCTGTAGGTATACTTCATATGAAAATTCTGCTAATCCAGGAAGCACAACTTGTAACATAGGTTGTCTATTTTTACAATGTACGATTTTGTTGTCGACGGTTTAGATGGTAGATTTGAGGAAATGCCTATATATGTAAGGGAATTTTGTACTGCATCGTAGACAATCAATTGTACCATCATTTATGAAAGCAGAGGCAGATGCAGGAGAGTTGCATTTGGCACATACAAGCTCAAAGGGGGTCGAGCACGTATTTGTTGCAACCAAAACACCCTCAACTTGAGAATGCAAGCATAATAGTTAATATATTGAACAAGATAATATACAACTGCACAACAACACAAAAGCTACAGAAAATTGGTGAAGGCAATTTGTATGAGCAAAGTGACTATAAAATTATAGATGTATACGCACAACAATTGTCAAGCTAGTTAGTTTCTTGAGATCCTTTACTATGTCTGTTCGCAATTCTGTTACAAATGTTGCTTGGGTTGTGTGAAATATTGTTTCTTTAACATCTCGTTTCTTTGTTATATTTTTGAAGAGCATAAGTGGAAATTTCCCTTTATGCAATTGTTGTTCCATTGAGGAAAACAAATTTGAATATGTGTCGAACAATTGCAGCTGCAACATGGAACATTGAAATAGTTGTGTAACATAACTGAGATACATGGACATGTGAAAGTAAAGGACAAAACTGGATATGGAGAACGATACCATTGCCTTGTTGTTGTCTGACTCTCTATATTTTATATGGAGAATGTGTTGCGAGTCAAGTTTTCTCACGAGTGTGACAACTGCACCAATGGTTCTGATTGGGTAAGTGTTGTTTCTCTCTGCACGTTGGTTGATTTTTATGTCCAGTACGAAACGATATTCTGAACAAATTGTGGGATTTTTTTCCACAATACTTGTTTCGTTGAGCAATATAATCCGATCACAATCACCACGGTCATATACTGTTTTGGGAAATATATTAAAATTTGTAATGGATATCCCATTACCTGGAAATATCTTTTTTGCATGTTTCTGGACAAGTTGTGTAAGGATAGTCAGTGTGACTGTCATCAAGGCTTCGTTGTCTGTCATGTCATCACGCATAATGGATCTAGTTTTGTTTTCCTTGTCCAACTATGTGCTATAGATGACCATTATGTTCCCGACGAACACTTGTCCAGTTCAGCGGTTGTTCAAGCCCTCTATTGATAATATTTTGGGTGTTATAAGTTTAGACCTGGTGACATTTTTTGAACAGGAAAATTAATGTGAATGGTAGTCTGCATTATTTTTTTGTTTTCTTTTTTTCCTGGAATAAATGTACAAGTAGATGCACAACTTGGATGAAGTATGGCAACCAGACCTCTTAGTCTGCGAAACTTGTGCTATGTTCGGTGTCTCACTTGCACTCATCAATACTTATTGTGAACTGAAAAGTATGTGTTGCAGATGACATCAACATATTTATAATGGAATAGATGAAAAAATAGCTCAGGATATTTGTTTGGTAAACATATTAGGAAAAAAATGTATGAACATTTACCTTTGGCGTTGTCATTCTATTGATGTTTGCGATGATTGACTGCTCATGCCCATGTCACTAGTCCAACTTTTTCTAATGCAATCATGTGTAGATGAAAATCAAAAGGACTAAATAAGAATATGCATTGTATATTGTCCATAATTGTTTTGAATGTCACATACAGGCTCGAAGGAGAAGGAATACGAAATAGGGTGTCAAGGGATACTCATGAAACATTAGAACCTGACGATCAAATTGTATGCCTTGGGTTTTTTGACTCAAAAATGTGTAACAGAGAATAGGGCATGATGGGGGAGTATGAAGGGCAATCTATATATCGCGGAACCTTTGAAGCTAGAGGCACAATCTTGATCCCTCCATCCCGAGAACCCGCGATTGAAAAAGTGGCTAAGTATGGAATGAAGAAGTTATCGATCAGATTCGTGGTATAGAAGCATGAGTATAAATGTGAACCCATGAGTCCACCAACCCACGCACCTAGACATTTTCGGAAAGATGACTAAGAAAAGAAACCAGAAAGCAAAATTAGAGGAGAAAAACAAAGGGTAATTCGGTTAAGTATAGAAGAGGGAAAAAAAAGAGATAATAGAAAGTGGGAAAATAGAAATGGGGATGGAAATGTTTGGAAGCAGGAAGTCTCAACAAAGGCCCATTCTTGCCAATTTAGCGTTTTCTAGTCCAATATTATATGTGCCTACTCGTTTTGTGCATTTTATTTACTATCATAGTTGGTATACCTTTTTGAAGATTGTACTTTAGCCCCGTCTGTTGTGGCATATACGAATTCATCTTCTTGTCCAACTAATTTGTTTCTTTCAATGTAGCAACATAGAAAATACAATAGACATGAAGGTAAGTTAGTATGTAGAAAGACATGTAAAAAAATAAATATCGTTCTATTTATTTCAATGTAGAAACACAAAGAATACAATTCACATGAGGATAAGTTACTATGAAGGAAGATACGTAGTATCTACATACAATAAATTAGATGCAAAGCAGTAGAACAAGTAGAACAAATATACAGACAATAAATGAAATACTAAACAATAGAATATGAAATAAGAGTAGAAGCATGCACCTTTGTATCTCCTCTTCTATATTTGTGACAAAGAGTCCCTCGTCTTATCTAGTTATTATGTTTGTTTAAATGTAGCAATGAAAAAAAATACAATGGACATGAAGATGAGTTGGTATGCAGTAAGACATGTAAAAAAATAAACAGAGTTCAATTTATTTCAATGTAGCAGCACAAAGAATACAATTGACATGAAGATAAGTTATTATGTAGGACGATACGCAGTATCTACATACAATAAATTAGGTGCAAAGCAGTAGAACACATATACAGACAATAAATGAAATACAAAACAATGGAATATGAAATAAGAGTACAAGCATGCACCTTTGTATCTCCTCTTCTACATTTTCAGTAAAGAGTCCTTCGTCTTCTCCAATTACTCTGTTTGTTTCAATGTGGGAATGCACAAAATACAATGAACATGAATGGAAGCTGGTATGTAGGGGATAACAAGTAATATGTACATACAATAAATGAGAATCAAAGAAATAGAATAAAAGAGAGTTAGAAACATGAAACTTTTATTTTCTTGATCCATGGTTGTAATTATATATAATTTTTCCTGTTCAAAATCTATTACAAGCCAAAAATATAAAGAAATCGCATGGTCATAGCTAAATGGTTTTGGTTTTGTGTAGCAAAGTATCTAGATATTCTTTGAGACATGGAAATATAATTTTGTGATATCTTTGATGTATATTTCATATTTCAAGTACAGTACAAATTGTATCGTGGTCAGAACAGTCTGTATATAAGATAAATATGTTGTATTGTGATATGGGCACATTTCACCATATATGGTTAATAAGTGCATTTTTCACATGTTTTATCTTAACCAAAAGAAAGCGGACATTGTAATTTCACATGTAGTTGTCCAATTATTTGTTATGCCACTATTTTGTAGCATGTCAACACTGAAGTATCATAGAATGATAATGGTTTCGTCTAGATGTAAATGGTTTGATTCATTTGAGAACACATTCATTATGTTAGCAATGTTGCACGCGAAGCGACAAAGAAATTGAATATTGAAATTTGTAATCCATGGAACACAACTCTTGCTAGCACCATCTCAGTATATTTTTCTTCTACAAGAACATTTTGCAAAGGAATGTAGGTATGGTTCAGAGTTAGGAGAAAAAATTGGAGAAACATTTAAGAGAAGGATGGAAAGATATGCCAATTTTGTGAAATTTTGTTGCAGCCTAGGTACAGTTGTATAATACCTAGCCCTTCTACACCTACATGTAGTTTTCTTCTACAAGAACATCCTGTAAAGGCAACAAGCTTGACATTGTATTTTTCATTCGAAAGACACGCGTTCGATTCATGTACAGGATAGGCAGGCATGAGATAGGCACTAGATTTCAACTGTCACACACAACAAAGGACCGGAATTTACAATGCTAGAAAAAATGACAGTCGCAGTTGTGCACACAACACTATCATGGACATGGTGCAGAGTCATGGGAAAAGATCGAGGAAAATTGAAGAGCGAGAGAAAAATATATGCCAACCTCTATGCAAAGTCTGTAGGACAAGAACGATGAATAAATACTCAAACATTCTTACTTGCAAAATGAAAACAACAAATAGTAAACAACAAACAGTAATGAAAGTATACTATTTAAACTTACTCGTTAATGATAAACGAAAAAACTGCAGGTCCACTTGCGGGTGCAGAAATTGGACACCACAAAGTGAAAAAAAACAACTCCAACTATTGGCGCAGGACACCAACCTTGCAAAGCAGAAGAAAACAAAAGAAAACAACAAGCAACAAACCAACGAGCAAGCATGAATGTGCCCAACTGCACCCGAAGGACCTCAAACTCACAAACTTGAACCAAACAACAACAAGCATCAACCGACGAACCAACGAACCAACTAACAAGAAACAACCACTGAACCGATAAACAACATATGTATATTCAATGATTACCAAATTGCATCCCAAGCATAGAAGAAATCTGAAACATATGATGACCAGGCAAATATAAATAATTAAATATTCTTACATCTTGCAAACTGCAAATAGTAAACAACAAAGAACGAATACAAATGAAATTATGGCATCGAAACTTACTCGGAAACTATGAACGACAAAACCACAGGTCGAATTGTGGGTGCAATACTTGAACCCCGCAAAGTAAAAAAACAACTCCAACTGCGGATGCAGGACCCCAACCCTGCAAATTTGAAGCAAAAAAAAATCAAGAAACAAGCACCAATAGGTCCAACCGTAGGTGTAGGTCCTTAGCCTTGCAAAGTTGAACCAAACAACAACAAGAAGCAATCGACAAACCAATGAACCAATGAACAAGAAGAAACCATCGGACCAGTAAACAATATATGTATCTTCAATGATGAATAAATTGCAATCCAAGCATAGAAGAACTATGAAACATACGATGGCTATGCAACTGGCAGTGGACAACAATATTGTCCAAATTCACTGCAACATTGTATGGGAAAATTTGAGGAAAAATGTACTGCGAAACACCTATTTAGGTAAACATTTAAGGTTGTCGGGTTGTTTAAGGGCCTCACACTATGTAAACATTTAAGATGTTAGGCTTGTTTAAGGGCCTTACACTATGTAAACATTTAAACTATCAGGCTTATTCAAGTACCTCAAAAAGAGTGTCAATTCTCTAAACTTTCGATATGTAAACATTTCAATACAAAGAGAAATAATAAAAACATTAAAAAACAACATTGATGCTCAGAACTTTTGGTATGTAAACATTTCATTAAAAATTTAATAAAAATTAAAAAAGAGTGTCCAAGCTCAAAACTTTGGATATCTAAACATTTATAACATTGGGAACAACGAAGTTGGCAATAATACGTCCAATCTATTCTCCAATGAGACGATGACATATAAGGTTTTTTTTATTATATTAAAAATAATGTGTTTACTTCTATAGTGCGAACAATACAGATGATGCAAAAATTTATAGTCAAAGGACATATTAATATGAATTCAACAAATTATCGATCGCTATAGTCCCTCTATGCCTTCGACAGGGACTAATAACCCCACCCTTGAAAAGTTGGAACGTTAATAATAATGATAATTTATGTAAATGTCAATAAATTTATTCATTGTGTTGACATAAATTTTATGCAAATGAAACTACGTGTCGATTTAATGACAATCTTAACGGTTCCTTCACGATGAACTATTAGCATTAAATATTAATAATTGCATATCTAGAAATAAGTGCGAAGGTGGCGGGAATGGAGAAGAGCGATTAAGCATTGCACATTTCGTCAACACGCCAACCCGCGAAAGAGATTCCAAGAAATGGCCAAGTATGGAAAGCAGTCGGTCGGACTTCAAAATAAGGTCACAAGTTATACTCGGGAGACGTGAGGGGTCGATGGTCAAATTGTATGTCTCTGAAATTTTGACTGCAAAATGTGTAACACGGAATAGGGCACAATGACGGGCACTATGACAGATTTCGGTGGTCAATTTGTATATAGCGGAATTTTGAGTGTTGTTTCTAGGTCGTGGAACAATGGAAGCACAATGTTGAGCCAGCCTGGCCAGCAACCGGGGATGGAAATAGTGGCCAAGTATGAAATGGGGAAGCGGTTGGTCAGACTCGTGATATAAAAGCATGAGACATACTCAGAACATGGCATATTGACGGGCTTGAAAACATGGCCACAAGTTCTACTCAGGAGATGTGAGGGCCCGATGGTCAAATTGTATGTATCCCAACTTTTGATTGCAAAATGTGTAACATGAAACAGGGGACAATGAAGGACTTCGACGGTCAATTTGTATATTGTAGAACTTCAAGTGTTGTATATAAAAGCATGAGACATTCGAAAAAATGACTAAGTAACCATAAAGGGAAAGTAAAGGAGAAAAAGAAAGGGGAATTTGGTTGTCAATTTGTAGATCGGGGAAGTCCAGGTGTTGTTTGTAGGCGGTGAAACAATGGAAATGCAATGTTGAGCTCCCCTACCCAGCAACCCACGATCCAAAAAAGTTGTTGAATATGGAACGGGGAAGCAGTCGGTCAGACTCATGATATAAAAGTATCAGTGGAAATCTAAAAATGAGAATCCACCAACGCATGCACCTAGATATTTTCTGAAAAATGACTAAGTAACCAGAAAGGGAAAGCAGAGAGAAAAAAGAAAGGGGATGACAATTTTTGGAAGCGAGAATTGGTGTTAAGAAAGCCCCATTGATAGTCTTAAAGTAACTACGAAGTTCATTAAACAAGTGAACATTCTCTTCAATCAAAGAATAGATAAAGTGAGTCATGATTATAGTTTCCAGGATGTGTTTGCATAAGAGAAGCATCAAAAAGCCACAGGAAAATCGATTTTGGGATGTTTAAGTAAAATTATTGTATGATCAACTTCACCGTAAGTATAACAACAACGAATTTGAATTTTAAGATGAATTTTAATTTTAATTTTATGTGGTTGATATGATAGTTCCATTGGACTTCACATAACATATATCCTTTTATTTCAAAATATTTATGAAGATGAATTTTGGTAAGTTCATCGATCAAGTAAAAGTGCTAAAACGAGCCACATACTAAATTTGCGTCAGAGAGATTATATTAAAATGCAAAGCAAGTCTTGTATATTCTTTAAGATCATAGAAAAAATGCCAAGATCTTGAATGTATCATTAAGTTTCCAAAACGAAGCATACAACCAAGATCCAAGTAAACACCAAATGTATTGAAATTCAAGGCACAAGGCAACGCATGAACACAAAAGGTGCCAAGGGAGATCCCACAAGGGTCCATAGAGTAGTACACATCGACCTATGCATAAAAAAATTCGATATAAAAAAAAAACATGCGTGGCATTGGTTTTCTCTTACATGTGGTATATGTTCCCATGAGAAAATAACCAGGCCCATGAGAACCCTGAACTAAAGTAGGAAAGAACATGAACAAAAGTATTCCAAACACAAGACAATGAAAAACCAACGGAGATTCGACATTGTATACCAACTATAACCAAACACCCAAATGGGCACCAAGAAACTTGTCGATTACTATTTTACCATAAAGCAATATCACTATGGAAATTTTCTTATGATAGTGCTATGTTCTATCACTACCAGTTTTAACAATGCCAAATTTCCAATATTATTGGAAATGCCTGATGGTTTCTTTAAAAGGAGAAATCCATTTCGACGGTTCAAAGGATGGGCCTGATTTATTCACAATTGGATACTTTGTATGGGGTTTGTCCTCATGCTTCTCGTTTCTGTACTGAACAATCTTATGCACTTCCTCTTCAATTTTTCACAACACTGCAAAATTATATTCATATCCTCATTGGGTGGCATGGACAGATACACATGATATTGTTTCATTTCCTACCAATTCTTGATATGCATTTTTTTTTTCCAGTCGATATGCAGTATTGCATTGTCCTCATTTAAGGTAAATTTGTTATGGACCCAAAATTTGCGCAACATGTAGACACTGTTTGCCTTTTTCTGTAGGTATACTTCATATGAAAATTCTGCTAACCCAGGAAGCACAGCTTGTAACAGAGGTTGTCTAGTTGTACAATGTACGATTGTGTTGTCGACAGTTCAGATGGAAGCATTGAGGGAATGTCTATATATGTAAGGGAATTTTTTACTGCATTGTAGACAATCAATTGTACCATCATTTATGAAAGCAGAGGCACAAGAAGGAGAGTTGCATTTGGCACCTACAAGCTCAAAGGGGGTCGAGTATGCATTCGTTGCAACCAAAACACCCTCAACCTGGGAACGTGGGCATAAAAGTTAATATATTGAACAATATAATATACAACTTCACAACAACAAAAAAGTTGCAGGAAATTGGTGAAGGCAATTTGTATGAGCAAAGTGAGGATGAAATTATAGATGTATACGCACAACAATTGTCGAGCTAGTTAGTTTCTTGAGATCCTGTACTATGTCTGTTCGCAATTTTGTGACAAATGTTGCTTGGCTTGTACAAAAGACCGTTTCTTTAACATATTGTTTCTTTGTTATATTTTTGAAGAGCATAAGTGGAAATTTCCCTTTATGCAATTATTGTTCCATTAAGGAAAACAAATTTGAATAGGTGTCGAATAATTGCAGCTACAACATGGAACATTGCAATAGTTGTGTAACATAACCGAGATACATGGACATGTGAAAGTAAAGGAAAAAACTGGATATGGAGAACGGTACCATTGCCTTATCATTGTTTGACTCTCTATCTTTTATATGGAGAATGTGTTGCGAGCCAAGTTTTCTCGCGAGTGTGACAACTGCACCAATGGTTCTGATTGGGTAAGTGTCGTTTCTCTGTGCACGTTGGTTGATTGTTATGTCCGGTATGAAACGATATTCTGAACAAATTGTGGGATTTTTTTCCACAATACTTGTTTCGTTGAGCGATATAATCCAATCAAAATCACCATGATCATATATTGTTTTGGGAAATATATTAAAATTTGTAATGGATATCCCATTATCTCGAAATATTTTTTTGCATGTTTCTGGACAAGTTGTGTAGGGATAGTCAGTGTGACTGTTGTTCGGCTTCAGAAATGCCACTTTTATATCCTCTTTTTCCCTCACTATTCCTTACATTTCATCGTCCCATTAACGTTCCATCACACCATTTCCTTAATGATACTTGGGTTTCTCCTTATTATTTTCCATTGTATTCATTTTAGTATTATAAGTGAATTTGTGATTAAATACTAGAAAAATGACATATTTTCATTATATATCAAGGTTGGATGAGTTTGATGATGTGTGCAGGCATATTTGAAGATTTCAACAATGTCAAATATTACCACCTAACCTCAAATTCGAATTTCATCTTCAAGCTTTGAAGATTTGAAGAATATTTGGGACAATCATTCAAGCATATTCAAAGGAGAAGATCATGGAGATTTTGATAGGATATCTTATCCAAGATATGAGTGGAGGATTTGAAGGAATAAGTTGAGAGAATAATGGATCTGTAATTATGACACTCGTGTATATAAGAGAGTGTTCTCTCTTCATGAGGGTCATCATGTAATTCACAATGGATATTAGCTTGGAGAGTTAGAAATCATGTTATTCATAATTTAGTCTTGTAATTAGGAGAAGGGGATTCTTAGCTTTGATTCTTTCATTGTTATTCTTTCATGCTTTGTCATTTGACTCTTGCAATACAATTTGAGATTGATATATTGTGTGAGCTCGCATATGTCTTTTGTCATTCAACTCTTCACATGTTGTATTGTTTCCTAGATTAATTTCCCGCTTTCCTAGTTAGTCTTTCAATGCTTTCCTAGGTTAATTTCATTTCAGCAATTTAGATTAGATTACTGCTACTTCAGTCCTGCATATATAGTGTGTGTGCTTCGTAAGCTACGAACCTCAGATTGACAAATTAAATAGTTGGGCAAGTACTACAACATAATTAAACGACAATATTTTCGCCTAACATTTTGGCGTCGTTGTCGGGGAAGCACGATGGATTGAGGTTTAGTTTGATTAGTCATGATCCTAACTTTAAGGTGACATATGGGTAAGGGCATGTAGGGTATGTTTCAATTTTTGCAAGCGTGATAGGGTAAATTTCAATTCCAGTAATTTCAATTTCTGGAATTTCGATTTTTGCAACTGTGAAGAGGTTTTCATGTGTTTCAGCAAGTGTGGTTTTCAATTTTCTTTATTTTTGATTTGGGTGTTGTAAGAACCCCTTTTTGCAATATGATTTAACTATGAGTTTTAGCTTGGAACAACTCACTCAAATCGTTGCGAAAGTCGGAATCTCCTCTTCTCACGAAGAGGAGATATTGACAGCAGCCACAAGCTTAAATACTCCTCCAGAAATGAACGAGGAATCAACATATGAGGAAATTGAGGAGGACAATGAGGAGCTGCAACATGATCTGAGCAAGGGAAACTACACTTACGGAAGCTATATCGAACGATGGTTTCAAGCGACTATCAGGTTAGATTATTTTAATTTTTCTTTTTATTTTGTTAATTTACAATTACCGCAACTAGATTCATTCACTCTCGAATATTTTCATTATTCATTTGAAAAATTGCCACTGAACATATTTTTGTTACTGTTGCATGCTTGGCTACATTGGAAATTTTCCTACACGTAAGTAATTTCTAATTCTAAATTAGCATAGAACAGGTAGGCTAACGAATAAAACAACGTTTTTGCTCTAATTTTTTTTAATAAGTATTCCCTCCTTCGTGCTTCGTACGATCGCGAGGATCGTAAAATAAGGATGATTTTGAATGAATTTTTTTGTGTCCATCCTTTGACCTGCAAATAAACATAGTAAAAAATAAATAACGAATAAAAACAAAACCAATGTACATGTTGTTACAACAAAAATTTTCATTGTTACAACATGCTGATACAACAAAATTTTGCATGCTGTTACAGCATGCTAAAACAGTGAAATTTCTACATGCTGGTACAATGACATTTTACATGTCGTTTCAGCGAAATTTTACTTGCTGAAACAGTGACGTTTTTGCTAAATTTGCATATCTGCAAACAATAAAGCAATAAAACAATAAAACATTAGATGAATAAAAACAAAATGAAATTTACATGCTAATACAACGAAATTTTACATGTTGTTACAACATGCTGTAACAGTGAAATTTCTACATGCTGATACAGCGAAATTTTACATGTTGTTACAACGTACTGAAACAATGAAATTTCTACATGCTGATACAACGAGATTTTACATGCTGTTACAATGAAATTTTACTTGTTGTAACAGTGATGTTTTTGATGTAATAGTGATTGAATAGTGTCATGCATGTGCTCTTCTCATTTTTAACTTCCGGTCTGGTCTATTTCTGAAACTGTGTTCTGCTTGTAATTGGTTGAATTGCGTTTTCCACCCATGCTAAACTTGCATCTTGGAAACAAAAACAAAACCTACAATTGTGACAACAAAAAAGAAAATACTTCGGTTGTCTTCTCTTGGATCTGTGATAGTAAACAAAAAAACAATCAATTGATTAGTCAAGTCCTCTTTCTTTTCCTCACCTTCGATGAATGAGAATCCACACTTGATTTTTGTCTCAAATTTCAGTAACTAGAATGATATGCAAGTGAGAATTTTATGGGATTGATTAAGTTATTGTACATTTTAAGATCTCAAGAAGATTTCAGGATCAATCCTTTCTAGATTCGATTGTTAGCTTCCAGTTGATGACTTGATCTCATTCTTTGCTGACCGTTGTGCTACCAAGAGATTGAAGAGATTTTCATGTCGGAGGTTGCAAAACTAAAATCCATCTGTCATTTCATTGTGTATCAATTCGATTTGCAGCAATCTTCTTGCCAAATCATCTCTTCTAGAATTAAATGACGGTCTTGATCTACGATATTGGAGATATGTTTCTAGCTATCATGATTTTCTTGCTCTCGCTGGACATTTTTCCCAAATTTAATTTCACGAGAAAGATCTAGTTTGATTTCTCACATTGAAATTATCCATCATTTGACGTCCATTTGCATATAGTCGACTTCGGGTGAAATTTATGAGCAACCAATGATGAATTTTAAAACTCCGTCACATGGGTTTTGTCCAGAATGGTCTTATTTAGTTGAATTGCGAGCGATTTTTGAAAATTCTACTTAGTTTAAGAGCAGTTCGCATTTTTCTGAACATGAAAATACAGATTTCAGGATGGTCGGTTTTTCAACATGACACACAAACACAGGCAGCATGAACATTGGTGGGATCTATTGACAGATCTTTGATTGTATGCACGACGGAAAAATATAAAGAGAATAACTCAGAACCATGGGCAGAATGTATCAATTTAGGAGGGCAGAGTCAATAAAATTTTGATAAAATATTTGTGCTCTCAACATCAATGACTAATGTATTTTTCCAGCCATTATGTTACTTTCTTCAGGATTGACGTTTGTGTTTGCTTGCGGGTTGATATTTTTCATAGAGACTTGTATGCTCTGGAGGTTCAATATATTTGATGACGTACAAGTTTGATTATGCAGAAAAACAATCAAAATCAATGTTGGAAATCTGAATAATTGCTTGGACTTTAATAACAATTATCAACAACTCTATTATACTTCTGCGCATTGGAAGACTTGATGAAACTGAGACACTTAATTGGTTTTGTCATATGTGTACAATAATGTTATGTTTGTTATTTTCCTTTAAGCATAATTTTTATTCTTTTTTTTTCATTTTCTTTTGTTGTAATATAGAAATAAAACAAAAACAATAAAAATATATAAAAAACCATAAAATAAAATAAAAGAACATTTCATTTCTTTGTCTATTTTTGTTTTAATAATAATAAATGACATTTATTTATTTGTTTGTTTATTTAGAGTTAATGAAATTAGTTTATATATATAAATTAATAAAAATAAAAATGTAAAAATATTTTCTTTGTTTTAGGATAAATAAACAAAATTAATATATATATATATATATATAATAAAATATAAAATTGCATATAGACATTTTAAAAACATTCTTGAAAACAATAATAAATGCATGTTTTTATGTTTCACATTAATTTGTTTTTCTTAAAACATTTCACGCGGTGATCGATGATGAAACGAATGCAACAACAACATGTATCGAAACACATTCTATTTTCTTTGATTTACCGCATTCATACTTATTTTTGCATGATATGTTTTTCGCAAATCTCACAATTTTCATGCAAGATTTGTACTAAGCTTTTTCAGGTTC
>ML782727.1:133932-149195 GCA_009831015.1 Picea engelmannii
TAAATTCTAACTTATCATCCTTGGAAGCTAGCACAACAGGCTTTATGTATCCAGTCTCTACTACATCCCAGACATCAACTCCTAAGGCCATTAGGTATTCTCTCATCCTAACCTTCCAGAAGGCAAAATTTGTTCCATCAAATAGAGGAGGCCTAGTGACTGAAGTCCCTTCATGGATTTTCATGTTTAAGATCTCGGATCTACCCTTAGATATAAGGGGCCGGCTCTGATACCAATTGTTGGACAACTAAGAGGGGGGGTGAATCAGTTGTTACCGTGCATAAATAATTATGCTTCTTTTAAACTCTTTGCAGAAACATTGGTTGATGATCACATTAATGCAAGGAAATAAACAATGGCACATTCAACATCAGTCACATATATGAGAAACACAGAGACAAATATTTCCCAAGGAAACCCATACAGGGTAAAAACCTCTTTTTATTTATATGATAAGTAACAGTTACATTCTTTACATTATCATACATATGAGAACCAACTCATAATGAGGCTACAACCTCTATTTTCCAAGCTGCAACTTACTGAGAGCACCAACTCTCTGTTTTCTCTAGAACCCACTAGAAGGAAGAACCAACTCCCTGGTTTCTCTAGCACCAACTAGAAGGAAGCACCAACTCCCTGGTTTCTCTAGCACCAACTAGAAGGAAGCACCAACTCCCTGGTTTCTCTAGCACCAACTAGAAGGAAGCACCAACTCCCTGAGTGTTTCCAGCACCAACTGGATGGAAGCACCAACTTCCAATCATACAGGTACCAACCTGTATAACAAAGAACAAGATTTCTCCCTTGCACCACCCTGCCACCCTGGTTTCTCTGGCTGCAACCAGATGGAAGCTACAACTCCCTATGTTCAAGCACCCACTTGAACCTATGAGGACAACAGTCCTCCCTAGCACCTCCCAACCTCCCTGAAATATAAATATTTGCTACTGAAACTTATTACAGTGATATAATGTTCAACAATGGCTTACCAGACTCATCATTGTTCTGCTGCATTTTGTTGCTCTGTCTGCCTCACTGCCTTCTTGCACACATGACTTGCGTTGTCTATTCTTCTGCCATTTATACTCTCTACACCATGCCCCTTCAATGCAACCTTCATCTACTGTGTATTTCTACTCCTGCACTCTGCCTCCTTTCTCACACTTCAATCCTTCTACACAGCGACCACAACAACTCCAACAACAACGGCAACAGCAACCCCATCTCTTCTTTGTACCGTGTACTTATAGATTCTGTGCACCTTGTGCATGCAATGTGTGCAATGCCTTTGCATACTCACACCACGTCGATATCCTCCATCTCTCGAGTGCTCTTCCTGATCATCATGGTAACTCTTCAACTTCTCTAGCGGTTTTTCCACGCGTTCAGCATCACTGGGTGTTATGCTGAGATTCC
Source organism: Picea engelmannii (assembly GCA_009831015.1). Lineage (NCBI taxonomy): Eukaryota > Viridiplantae > Streptophyta > Pinopsida > Pinales > Pinaceae > Picea > Picea engelmannii. The sequence goes on from ML782727.1 coordinate 135,352, forward strand.
TCGGCCTCTCTAGCAGTTGAGACTATTCGTCTTCTCTGGCATAGTCAAGCTTATCCTTTCTGTTTCAGTTACAGGCTCCAACCCTCATCCAACTATCAATTTCCTCCATGAATCGTCTTCATTGCACTGGCAGATTCCTTGTAACTCTTCAGCTCCTCTGGAAATCACACAGAAGTCTCTTCACATCTTATGGTAGAAACCATAAATGGTTTCTAGCAGTTACATTGTGAGGATAAATATTATCCCTTCGATCATGCTCATGTTCACCTGCATCGTTGGATTGATTCCATGGGATTTTGCATTCATTTCGGCATTTCGGCATTCTGCAATTCGGAATTCATGTGACCATGCATCTCGACATTCCCAATCGTGATCCCTGAAACGAATCTTGGTTGCTCTAGCTCTTTCCTCCATCTCTTGCTGATGTGACCAAGGGTTGTGACCACAGCCTTATGCATAAGGCACTTTCACGATTTCACATTTCGTGATTCTGGAGATGAGGCATCTCGACTCTCCAAGTCGCGATCCCCGATACCTCGAAATGGTGTGGGATCAACGATCCTGATCAACACTTGATCTAACAGTTCAGATCATTTTGCGATTTTGCATATCGCGATTTCGACATTCCTGTGGTGAATGTTCTTGTCACTTTCAAATCCTGATCCACGAAACTCTGTAAAGAAGTCGTATCAATGGTCCAAATCACATCTTGATCTGATGGTTGCAATTACGTCACGATTTCTCATATCGCGATATCAGAATTCTTGATGTTAACATTCCTTGACATCTCCAACTCTCAATCCTTGAATTCTCGAAATGGACTTGGATTCAATGTTCCAGATTCAATCTTGATTCAACGGCTGCGATTGAATCGCGAATTCGCATATTGGGATTTCAACATTCTTGTTGCGTTGTTTTCTTGTCTCTCTATGTCACGATTCACGAAACTTCGATATGGAGTTGGCTCAATGGTCCAGATCTGATCTTGATTCAATGGCTTCGATTAAGTCCCGATTTTGCATATCGCGAAATCGGGATTCCTGTGGATGATATTACTTGTCATCTCCAACTCTCAATCCCCGAAACTCCGACAGGGAGTCGGACCAACGGTCCACATAACCCCCTGAGATGGACGGTCCTCCTACTTTCGGGATTTTGTGAGCCCTCTACTCCTTGCACTTTAAAGATCGTGCAGGTTCTCCTCAATCCAATGGTGGTCGAACCCTGCGCTCAGATCTAATGCCTGATATCTATCCTCCTCTTCAGTGCGCTCTTCTTGTCTATATTCATATCTGATGACCCTCATTCTGTCGGGAACTTTGGATGGGATCCAACGATCAAAAATGCTTCACAAACTTTACAGGACTTCATCATGCCTGCTCAATAGTTTAGATCAATCCTCGATTTGATGAATGAGGATTGTTGCGTTGCTGGTCTTCCTGAATATTACTGCGCTGTTGATCATCGCTGCTGTACTCAAGCCATCATCGTTGATGTACTTTCCATCAATGAAAAGCATACGCTGCGTGTAAAACATACCAAACATCCTCTGCATTATTTCTTCTGATCTTATCGAGGTTTCTTTGCAGCATCTTCCCAAAATACTTTTGGTGCCCGTCTGTTACATTCTTCCTATACTCATGCCATCTTCATTTTTGTACTTTCCATCAATGACAAGCATATGCTACCTGTGAAACATTTCCAACAATTGCAACTACAACCACAGTTACATTTTCATGATCTTGCAGCAGTGACGCTTTCCATATTTCATCAGTCATAGTCAGATATTCTTTGGTCCAACAATTACAACAATTGCAGCTACAACGATAGTCACGTTTTCTTGATCCAGTAGCTGCAACAACTACATCTACTTTTTGGTTAAGTGGAGGTATGTTCTTTTCTAATCTTTAATCATGTAATTCCTTATTTTCTAGTGATAAATAACTTTGGAAAATTCCCTCACCATGCTCTATTTTCTTTTTCACTTTCATAACCTATGCCAAGTTGCATAAGGATATGCAACCACTTCAGTTGGGGGGGCGGGGAGGGAACCTATATTCACTACATATTCATTACCATTATTCCATTTTACCATCTCATCATTCCATTTATGATTCACTAACATTTCTTTTCCAGCAACACTTTGTTGCATTTCGATTGATATACATATTGGCATAATTCATAAAGATAAAGAAAAGGCTTTCTTATACACAATGATGCTTTCTTATGCACATTTATAGCTGATTATTTTTAGAGAGTATATGTTAAATTATTGCAGCAAGAAAATAAATAAGTGAAATGAATGTTGTTAACACAAGAAACAACATCTTTTGTATTCATGGTTGTCACACAAGAACCAACCATAAGAAAATTTTGCATGTTGTTACACATATTTCACATTCTGTTACACATGTATTACATGTTGTTACACATGTATTTTACATGCTGCTACTCTTGTATTTCAAATCCCAAAAATATTCCTTATTAAAAAGACATCATCAATCAAAGCCAAAGTCTGAATGCCAAAAGTTCTTAAGAAGATCCATGCATGGTTGCATAAGGACATGCAACAAGTTGAGTTGGGGGGTATGTTGGGCCTCGGAAATGTCACTTTTATATCCTCTTTTTCCTTCACTATTCCTTACATTTCATCGTCCCATTAACCTTCCATCACACCATTAACTTAGATACTTGGGTTTCTCCTTATTATTTTCCATTGTATTTATTTTAGTATTATAAGTGAATTTGTGATTAAAAACTAGAAAAATGACATATTTTCATTATATATCAAGGTTGGATGAGTTTGATGATGTGTGCAGGCATATTTGAAAATTTCAACAAAGTCAAATATTACCACCTAACCTCAAATTCGAATTTCATCTTCAAGCTTTGAAGATTTGAAGAATATTTGGGACAATCATTCAAGCATATTCAAAGGAGAAGATCATGGATATTTTGATAGGATATCTTATCCAAGATATGAGTGGAGGATGTGAAGGAACAAGTTGAGAGAATAATCGATCTGTAATTATGACACTCATGTATATAAGAGAGTGTTCTCTCTTCTTGAAGGTCATCATGTAATTCACAATGGAGACTAGCTTGGAGAGTTAGAAATCATGTTATTCATAATTTAGTCTTGTAATTAGGAGAAGGGGACTCTTAGATTTGATTATTTCATTGTTATTCTTTCATGCTTTTTCATTTGAATCTTGTAATATAATTTGAGATTGATATATTGTGTGAGATCACATATGTCTTTTGTCATTCAACTCTTCACATGTTGTATTGTTTCCTAGATTAATTTCCTGCTTTCCTAGTTAGTCTTTCAATGCTTTCCTAGATTAATTTCATTTCAAAAATTTATATTAGATTACTTCTACTTCAATCCTGCATATATAGTGTGTGTTCTTCGTAAGCCTACGAACCTCAGATTGACAAATTAAATAGTTGGGCAAGTACTACAACGGAATTAAACGACAATATTTATGCCTAACAACTGTCATTTGGGCTTCATTGTCTGTCATGTCAGCACGCATAATGGATCTAGTTTTGTTTTCCTTGTCCAACTATGTGCTATACATGACCATTATGTTCCCTATGAACACTTGTCCAGTTCAGTGGTTGTTCAAGCTCTCTATTGATAATATTTTGGGTGTTATAAGTTTAGACCTGGTGACATTTTTTGAACAAGAAAAGTAATGTGAATGGTAGTTTGCATTATTTTTTTGTTTTCTTTTTTTCTTGGCATAAATGTACAAGTAGACGCACAACTTGGATTAAGTATGGAGGCCAAATTTCTGCAACCAGACCTATTAGTCTATGGAACTTGCACTATGTTCGGTGTGTCACTTTCACTTATCGATACTTCTTGTGAAATGAAAAGTATATGTTGCAGATGACATCAACATATTTATCATGTAATAGATGAATAAATAGATCAGGATATTTGTTTGGTAAACATATCAGGAATAGAATGTATGAATATTTACCTTTGGCCTTGTTGTTCTATTGATGTTTGCGATGATTGACTGCTCATGCCCATGTCACTAGTCCAACGTTTTCTGATGCAAGCATGTGTAGATGAACATCAGAAGGAATAAATAAGCATATGCATTTTATATTGTCCATAATTGTTCTGAATGTCACATACAGGCTCGAAGGAGAAGGAATACAAAATAGGGTGTCAAGGGATACTCATAAAACATGAGGACCCGACGATCAAATTCTATGCCTCATATTTTTTTACTGTAAAAATGTGTAACAGAGAATAGGGCATGATGGGGGAGTATGGAAACCAATCTATATATCACAAAACCTTTGAAGCTAGAGGTGCAATCTTGATCCCTCCATCCCGGGAACCCGCGATCGAAAAAGTGGCTAAGTATGGAATGAAGAACTTATCATTCAGATTCATGGTATAGAAGCATGAGTATAAATGTGAACCCGTGAGTCCACCAACCCACACACCTAGACATTTTCGAAAAGACGACTAAGCAAAGAAACCAGAAAGCGAAATTAAAGGAGAAAAACAAAGGGGAATTCAGTTAAGTATAGAAGAGGGAAAAAAAGGGATAATAGAAAGTGGGGAAATAGAAATGGAGATGGAAATGTTTGGAAGTAGGAAGTCTCAACAAAGTCCCATTCTTTCCAAATCATCGTTTTCTAGTCCAATATTATATGCACCTACTCGTTTTGTGTGTTTGATTTACTATCACAATTGGTATACCTTTTCAAAGATTGTACTTCAGCCCCCTCTGTTGTGGCATATAAGAATTCATATTCTTGTCCAACTAATTTGTTTCTTTCAATGTAGAAATGTAGAAAATATAGTGGACATGAAGGTAAGTTAGTATGTAGAAAGACATGTAAAAAAAGAAATAGTGTTCTATTTATTTCAATGTAGCAGCACAAACAATACAATTCACATGAGGATAAGTACTATGTAGGAAGATACGTAGTATCTACATACAATAAATTAGGTGCAAAGCAGTAGAACAAATAGAACAAATATACAGACAATAAATGAAATACTAAACAATGGAATATGAAATAAGAGTAGAAGCATGCAACTTTGTATCTCCTCTTCTATATTTGAGGAAAAGAGTCCCTCGTCTTCTCTAGTTATTATGTTTTTTTAAATGTAGTAATGCAAAAAAATACAATGGACACGAAGACAAGTTTTTATGCAGGAAGACATGTAAAAAAATCAACAGAGTTTGATTTATTTCAATGTAGCATCACAGAGAATACAATTGACATGAAGATAAGTTATTATGTAGGAAGATACGCAGTATCTACATACAATACATTAGGTGCAAAGAAGTAGAACACATACACAGACAATAAATGAATAAAAAACAATGGAATATGAAATAAGAGTACAAGCATGCACCTTTGTATCTCCTCTTCTACATTTTCAGTAAAGAGTCCTTCGTCTTCTCCAGTTATTTTGTTTGTTTCAATGTGGGAATGCACAAAATACAATGAACATGAATGGAAGATGGTATGTAGGGGATAACAAGTAATATGTACATACAATAAATGAGAATCAAAGAAATGGAATAAAAGAGAGTTAGAAACATGAACCTTTTCTTTTCTTGATCCATGGTTGTAATTATATAGAATTTTTCCAGTCCAAAATATATTACAAGCCAAAAAATATTAAGAAATTGCATGGTCGTAGCTAAATGGTTTTGGTTTTGTGCAACAAAGTATCCAGATATGCTTTGAGACATGGAAATAAAATTTTGCAATATCTTTGATGTATATTTCATATTTCAAGTACAAGACAAATTGTATCGTGGTCAGACCAGTTTGTGTATAGGATAAATATGTTGTATTGTGATATGGGCACATTTCACCATATATGGTTAATAAGTGCATTTTGCACATGTTTTATCTTAACCAAAAGAAAGCGGACATTGTAATTTCACATGTAGTTGTCCAATTATTTGTTATGCCACTATTTTGTAGCATGTCAACACTGAAGTATCGTAGAATGATATTGGTTTCGTCTAGATTTAAATGGTGTGATTCATTTGAGAACACATTCATTATGTTAGCAATGTTGCACGCGAAGCGACAAAGAAATTGAATATTGAAATTTGCAATCCATGGAACACAACTCTTGCTAGCACCATCTCAGTATATTTTTATTCTACAAGAACATTTTGCAAAGGAATGTAGGTATGGTTCAGAGTTAGGAGAAAAAAATGGAGAAACATTTAAGAGCAAGATGGAAAGATATGCCAATTTTGTGCAATTTTGTTGCAGCCTCGACACGGTTGTATCATACCTAGCCCTTCTACACCTACATGCAGTTTTACTCTACAAGAACATCATGTAAAGGAAACAAGCTTGACATCGTATTTTTCATTTGAAAGACACGGGTTCAATTCCCGTACAGGATAGGCATGCACGAGATAGGCGCTAGATTTCGACTTTGTCACAAACAACAAAGGACCAAAATTTGCAATGATAGAAAAAATGGAATTCAGAGTTGTGCACACGACACTAGCATGGACATGGTGCAGAGTCTTGGGAAAAAATCAAAGAAAAATTTAAGAGCAGGAGAAAAATATATGCCAACCTCTCTGCAAAGTCTGCAGGACAAGAACGATGAATAAATACTTAAGCATTCTTACTTGCAAAATGCAAACAACAAATAGTAAACAACAGACACGAATGAAAGTATATTATTGAAACTTACTTGTTAATGAAGAACGACAAAACTGTAGGTCCACTTGCAGGTGCAAGACTTGAACACCAAAAAGTGAAAAAAAAACAACTCCAACTGTCGGTGCAGGACCCCAACCTTGCAAAGCTGAAGAAAACAAAAGAAAACAACAAACAACAAACCAACGAGCAAGCACGAACATGCCCAACTGCAGCCTAAGGACCTCAAACTCACAAACTTGAACCAAACAAAAACAAGCATCAACCGACGAACCAACGAACCAGCGAACACGAAACAACCATTGAACCAATAAACAACATATGTATCTTCAATGATTACCAAATTGCATCCCAAGTATAGAAGAAACACGAAACATATGATGACCATGCAAGTAGAAATAATTAAACATTCTTACAGCATGCAAACTACAAACAGTGAACAACAAAGAACAAATACAAATGAAATTATGGCATCAAGAATTACTCAAAAAATATGAACGATAGAAGCATAGGTTGAATTGTGGGTGCAGTACTTGAACCCCACAAAGTAAAAAAATAGCTCCAATTGTGGATGCAAGAACCCAACCCTGCAAATTTGAAGCAAACAAAAGCAAGAAACAAGCACCAACATGTCCAACCGCAGGTGTAGGTCCTCAACCTTGCAAAGTTGAACCAAACAACAACAAGCAGTAACTGACAAACCAATGAACCAGTGAACAAGAAGCAACCACTGAACGAGTGAACAATATATGTATCTTCAATGATGACTAAATTGAAATCCAAGCATAGAAGAAGTATGAAACATACGATTGTTATGCAACTGGCAGTGGATAACAATATTGTCCAAATTCACTGCAACATTTTATGGAAAAATTCGAGGAAAAATGTACTGCGAGACACCTATTTAGGTAAACATTTAAGGTTGTCGGGTTGTTTAAGGGCCTCGTGCTATGTAAACATTTAAGTTGTCAGGCTTATTCAAGTACGTCAAAAAGAGTGTCAATGGTCTAAACTTTCGGTATGTAAACATTTCAATTCAAATAGAAATAATAAAAACATTAAAAAACAACGTCGATGCTCAGAACTTTCGATATGTAAACATTTCAGTAAAAATTTAATAAAAATTAAAAAAGAGCATCCAAGCTCAAAAATTTGGATGTCTAAACATTTACAACATTGGGAACAACAAAGTTGGCAATAATACCTCCAATCTATTCTCCAATGAGACGATGACATATAAGGTTTTTTTTATTATATAAAAAATAATGTTTTTACTTCTATAGTTTGAACAATACAGATGATGCAGAAATTTATAGTCAAAGGACATATTAATATGAATTCAACAAATTATCGATCGCTATAGTCCCTCTACACCTTCGGCAAGGACTAATAACCAAACGCTTGAAAAGTTGGAATGTTAACAATAATGATAATTTATGTAAATGTCAATAAATTTATTCATTGTGTTGACATAAATTTTATGCAAATGAAATGACGTGTCCATGAAATAAATTCTTTATAAAAGTAATAAAGAATATATATATATATATATATATATATATATATATATATATATTTTAATTATTTATAAAAAAACAATGTAACAAAAAAATGAAATAATATTTTTGAAAAAAATTATTTATTAAAAAATTGAAAAAAAAATTAAGATTGAAAAGTAAGAATGATAAAAAACTATTATTTTGATTTTCTAATCAATATTTGACAAAGATAAATGCTAATGAGTTATCTGCAGAGGTATACATACCCTACCCCCCCTTTGGATTTGAACTTGTGACTTCTTAGGAGGAAACACATGTTCTTAACCATTAGGCCCACTCAAGTATTTAGTTTGATATGTATTCTCCTACAATTTTTATTTCAAAGATGAGTCCATTAACATGCTTTTAGTTTTTTGTGGTTGACAATGACTTCGTTTCCAAGTTTTATGGTTGTCTATCAAGCTTCAAGGCTCCACTTCCCAAATTCCAAGGATCAAGCTTGACTTGTTTATATTTAATTTATTGTCTTTCATTTGTATTGTTACAACTAACTTTTCTTGTGATATGTTTAATTTTCAATGGTGATTTTTTGTTGCAAATATTATAACTAAGTTAATGATGATGGTGTATCTTCAATTCAATTAATTTTGAATAGATCAACGTCAATAATTAGCGAAGGAAGGCCATTATAGCTATATGAAGGGCTAATAGATAGTAAATTAGTAATAATAAGAAGATAGAAAAAAGGGGAGGACCTGAAGATTTACTGAGTTGGCTACTATTCTTAGGTTTTTGGGTATGTAATGAAGTGGCTAATGGTATGTTGTCAAAGTATATAACAAAATAAACAACTTCCCATAAACACAACAAATTATAATTATCATACACAACCATTTTTTTCACATTAACAATGGCACACAAAAATAATCTACATCTACAACCCGCCTCTTCATCAAACCTAGATTCACACAAATTTGAGTTATATTCTGATTAAATATCCCTCAACATGCCCATCTTTGAATCATTTATCAAATATTCTCTATTGATCTGTCTCTTCTACCTTTGATCTCTTGTTGATCTCGGAAACAATGTGTATTTATATAAGAAAAATGAGAGAAACTACCATAACTAATCCACCATTAATGAACACTTTGCTAGCAAACTTAGAATCATTTAATTTTTGTAGGACAAACCCCGTCATGATTATTACACTTAACTAAAATTGAAAATTTTACATTCATGCATTTAAACAGGGTACACATAAGCCTAAGTTTGTTGGAGGAAATGCATGTTATTTCATTCTGCACTTTCTTCATACTGGTCATTATGTCTTCAAATGGATGCAATTATAAGTCACTATGTGTTACCTCATTAAATTAATCATGCCCAATGAGGCAATTAATTCTTCAATTTTTCGTAGCCCAACAAGGATTACTACCTCTTCTTCCTCTGACTAATACAACATCACTTAATCTTCCTTGGCTACAACTTTCTCACTATTGCAATTACAACCATCTAGTTGCAACTCATCTCCAATGGTTACCTCATTCACCTTCTTTGGTAGAATACTTCTCATAAATCCACAACTCAATCTTTGTTTACATCATTTACCTTCTCAGAATGGTCGTTACCAAGATCTACATCTCATAATTCTGCAACTCAATCTTCATTTTATGTTATTTACTAAAGTCATCTACAAATTCTCTTCTATTTATCATCATAGAGACCATATTCAATTCCATCACGTCTTCATTAATGACACTACTCCTTGTCTTCAATTTTTCTACAACCCTATAACTCTCTAACTTCACTGTCGCTACAACTTCTTCATCAACTTCTTTTGGCATGCCTTCCAACACATGCACTGCACAAACATTATCTTCATTCTTCATCACAATAACATGGAGAAAGTTTTATTCTACACCACTCACATCAACATCTACAACATCTTCTTTATTTGTTGTAAAATCAGTAAACAATATGTTATGGAAATTGGAAAACATCATATGTTTTCATCTTCTCTTGTGGCATTGGTATGCACCTCTTTTTCTACAAAATATTCATTCTTATTGTTTTCAAGAAAATAAACAAAAATCAAATTATGGGAATCAAAGAATCCCATATGCATTTTATCTTCTACATCATCACTTATCTTCAACCCTTATTTTTATTCATCATTTTCTAGTATGATTTCTTCCGCATGCACTTGAAATACACACTCTTCATCATCTTGGCTTCTCTTCTATATTATAGGGAATGTACTCTTTCTCCACATCAACTTGAATACTTTCCAACCTGTATTTGCTTCACTCACGATCATCATGTTCTTTACAACAAAAATATTCTTTTGTTTCTTATTTATCCCCATGTGTTGTACATATGCATTGGGAAAGTTAGGGGGAGACTAGGCCCCACCTATATGGGGTTCGGGGGCAAAGCCCCCAACCAAAATTTGTGGGTTATTTTTTGTTAAGCCCTAAATAGTGGCTCATTACCCCTTAATTGGGGCATATTGTATTAGTAATGTTATTTTATTTATGTCGGCTTTAGTCCATTAATTGTAATTATACCTCCTAGTCCCCTATATATACCAAGGAGACATTTTCATTTTGAATCATCTTGTAATTGTACATTTATGTGGGCATAAAGAGGTTTCCCCCTCGAAGAGGCTTATTATCTGAATTTATCTCTTTTTCAAGGCATTGAGTACTTATTTTGAGGTTTTTCTATGCTATATTGATATTTGGTTCTTAACATATGGTATCAGAGCTCAAGTTCTTGGGGTTTCGCTGCTACATATGAGACACCTTGGAATTTTCGCTATAAAGTTTTTTATAAAATGTTTCAAAAGGAACGGTTTGTAGGATATTTAGTAGATGGATCAAGGTACGTTGGGTTAAAATTTCATCTCCTAAGGCCTTATACATTCGGAGATACATCTTGTTCAAGATAGGGTTCTGGAATCATCATGAACTGAGTCACTACGGAATTTTGTCTATAAAACATTTTTTGTAACGTTGCAGACACTGAAATCTGGAGGCTATTCACATAAATTATTAAGGTATCTATGGTAAAAAATTTAGCTTCTGGGTCATCTTAAATTTGTAGATACACCCTGTGGAAGATAGGGTATCGGACTAGTCCTATTGACTTGTCACAAGAAGGTGTTCCAGGTAAAACAATCATAACTTCTTCCTAGAGTATCCAAATTGAGTGAGACTAGTTTCATTGGATAGTGGACAGTCTTTAGTATTTATGGTACTAGTTTCATAATTTTATATCAATTATTTTGTGTGGGGCATGCTATACAAGTGAGATCTCCTGGAAAGGCCAAAAATCAGCAAGTTGTGGAGAAGTTACTGTAAATTCCACTTGGAACATCCAATTTTGATCAGACCTGTGGCATTGCAGAGAATAAATATCAGAGAACTAAAAAAAAGAAAGTTCCATACCCAAAAGGGCCGAAACTTTGGAGATACAACAGAAGAAATATTGTCTAGAAGAACCACCTCAAAATCAAGGTTCAAAAGTGATACTTGAACAACATGCCACCCAAAAAGAGAACTTCTACACCAAATAAGCCTCCAAAAAATCCTAATTGGACTCTTGATGAAGGTGGAGAAATGAATAGGGAAATAAATGATTTACAAAAGAAGACACTGACAAAAGATGAACTATAAGAGATGGAAGCTAAGTTGGAGGCAATAAATACTAAGATGGATGGTTTAAAAGAGGAGATCATGGAAGGATTGAAAAATTTCATAATAGAGAGGACACCTGAAAGTGAAAATGTATCCCATGAAATTCATGATGAGGACACAAGGAAGGTGAATCAAGAATGGATAAATTCTAACTTTGGGTTGAATACCAACCACGTTCCTAAGATTGATATGAGGAAGTTTTATGGTAAGGACCCTATCACGTGGATACTTCAGATGGAGCAATTCTTTGATCTACATAATGTTCCACATACACAAAAGGTACAAATTGCTTCTTTATATTTAGAACTCAATCAATTTGTATGGTATAGATGGCTTTGTTCTCGTAAATCACTCGTCACTTGGACAATCTTCACGGAAGAAATGATAGCACACTATGGGGATACAAGGAGCAATACCTTCTTTAGCCAATTGATAAATCTCAAGCAAAAGGGTTCAGTTACAAAGCACATTGATAACTTCCAAAGATTGAATATAAAGGTAACAAATATTCCATATGAGCACTTGATTGATGTATTCATAGGAACTTTAAGATATTACATTCAACATGAGGTTCACCTTTGGGAACCCAGATCATTGGATAATGCATTTAGGGTGGAAAGAAATGTTGAAAGTAAAAATATGGCTTTGGCTACAAGAAGGACCAATCCTAATATCTATAGAGAGAATAATGCTCCTTCTTCTAAAACACCTCAACCTACAAGGTTTCCACCTCAACAATTGGAGGAAAGAAAAGAAAAAGGTTTATGCTTTAATTGTGACAACAAGTACAGTAAGGGACATAAGTGTGGTGAGAAGAAATTATTCTACATAGATTGTGAAGAGGAAGAAGTACAAGAACATGAACAAGAACCATCTCAAGATGAAAACGTAGAATCAATTTCGTCTGAAGAGTTGACTCCCACAATATCGTGTAATGCATTGGCTGGAATTAGCACTCTTCAAACCCTCAAGATCGAAGGATATATCAAAAAGAAAAAGGTAATAGTCCTAATTGATTCTAGCAGTACTCATAATTTCATTCACTATAAATTATCCAAAGATCTCAATTGCTTTGTATATCCAGCCCCAGAGTTTCAAGTAATGATTGCAGATGGAGGAACTATCAATTGCTCAAGAAAAAACAATAAAATCAATCTTACTATGGGGGAATATGTAATGAATAGTCCAATGATTGCTATACCCATGGGTGGTGTCGATGTTGTACTAGGAATTCAATGGTTACACTCATTAGGAACAATGGATTTTAATCTTCAAGAACTTTTCATGAAGTTTTCATTGGAAGGAAAATAAATTGAGCTAAGAGGTATCACAGGGAAACATGGTAAGGTGATAAGCTCTAATGGCATGACAAAATTATTGAAAAAGGGGCATGAAGGTGTTATTGCACAACTATGCTCACTATATGTTCAAACATCTAAGACATCTATTCCTCTAGATCTCCAAGGGATCATTGATAAACATTCCAAAGTATTTGAAGATATTCCCAAAGGTCTTCCACCCACTCAAAATCATGATCATTATATTCACCTAATTCCTTTGAGTGTTCCTCCTAACATCAGGCCATACAGATACCCTTATGCCCAGAAGAGTGAAATTGAGTGCATGGTTGAAGAAATGTTAGAGACTAGCATTATTAGACCTAGCCAAAGTTCTTACTCTACACTGGTGGTAATGGTATTCAAGAAAGATGGCTCATGCTGTATGTGTCTAGATTATAGAGAGCTCAACAAGATCACTATTAAAGATAAGTTTCTCATTCCTGTCATTGATGAATTGTTAGATGAACTACATGGAGCAGTCTGTTTCATAAAGTTGGATCTTCGTTCAGGGTATCATCATATTAGAATGAAGGAAGAAGATATCCCAAAAACAACATTCCAAACTCATGAAGGCCATTATGAATTTTTGGTCATGCCTTTTGGCCTTACAAATGCACCTTCCACAT
>ML782727.1:155009-208394 GCA_009831015.1 Picea engelmannii
ATATTTTTCTTTGCATTAATAAACTGCTCCAAGTGGCCGCGTTGGCTAGGGCCGTGGATGTTTCCCCGTAGGGGTTTTACCACGTGAAAACATCGGTGTGTTGATCTTTGATCTGGTTATGTGAGTGGTTATTGAAGGTGTTCATCCTCTGTTGGAATACCTGTGTTGTCGAACAATCACTTCTTCTCTAAAAGAAAAATATAAGGTTCAAACAGTGCAATATCACATCAAGCATCAACAACAAGTTCTCCAAATATTAAAGGACAATATGACCATGGCACAAAATCGTATGAAACAACAAGCAGATCAACATCGTAGTGAAAAAAGTTTTGAAGTAGGGGATTGGGTGTTTTTAAGACTACAACCATACAAATAGATGTCCCTCAAGAAAGCCAAGAAGGATAATAAATTATCACCAAAGTACTATGGCCCTTATAAGGTGTTGCAAAAGATTGGTACTATGGCATACAAATTGGAGTTGCTTGCATCTTCATGAGTACACCCAATTTTCCATGTTTCATGCTTAAAGAAGGTTATAGGTGACAAGATCCCAGTTCAAACTATATTTCCAGAACTTGATGAGGAAGGAAAAATCATATTGGATCCTGAAGCCATCATTGACACAAGAATTCTCCAGCTGAGGAATAGATCCATTTCAGAGTATCTCATTAAATGTAGGAAACTACCAGCTGAAGATTCCACTTGGGAAGATGAGTCTTTTATACAGAAGAATCCATAGTTACTCAAGCGTTGCGGACAACACTTGTCTCAAGGGGAGGGGCATGTTAAGCCCTAAATAGTGGCTCATTACCCCTTAATTGGGGCATATTATCTTAGTAATGTTATTTTATTTATGTCGGCTTTAGTCCATTAGTTGTAATTATACCTCCTAGTCTCCTATATATACCAAGGAGACATTTTCATTTTGAATCATCTTGTAATTGTACATTTATGTGGGCATAAGGAAGTTGCCCCTCGAAGAGGCTTATTATCTGAATTTCTCTCTTTTTCAAGGCATTGAGTACTTATTCTAAGGTTTTTCTATGCTATATTGATATTTGGTTCTTAACATTTTTAGTCTATATTTTTCCTATTTTTGGTTTTCAGCCAATGGTTTTTCAACCCATTGTAATCTAATTCTCATTAAGGAATTAGGGTTGTAATCTTTCTGGGTTAATGAATTAGGTTTTTGGATGCCATGAAATACCTATATATTGTATTGTGAATAGTGAAGGTAATATAATTAAGAAGAAGATAGAGGTGCATCTCTAAGATTTGTTGGTTTTCTTGGTTAATGTTTTCCAGGGTAAATCTCTATGTATTATGTTTATGTCATTTTTGTTCTTTCTATTTTGCTTTAGACTTAGTGCATATTATTTCACTTTAAAGGTTTAAAACTTACGTACAATGCCTCATATTCAACATTTTATCTGCAACTTCTCCTTCTTCATAGGTTTTATGTTTTTTCAACTGCTACTCTTCTTGGTGTTATGCATTCTTCAACACAACTTATTGTTGAAATGGATACTTGAAACTGAAAGGGGGGGGGGGTGAATCAGTGTCACAAAACTTTGGACAATTTTCACTTTTCATAAATTAACTGAACAACATATATTTATTTCATTTTCTCAACCAATATATAAAAGATTAAATACTTTATTTATTTATTCGCTTGAATGAATACATAATATAAATATTTGAATATATTCAACTTCAAGTAATTATGAAAGACCCAACTCTCTGTTACAAGACCCAACTTGTACTTCTAAGATCCAACTGAGAAAGGAGGAATCCAACCCTCATAAAAAGTACTAGCTTGTTGATCTCAGATCCAACTAAGATGTGAGGAATCCAATCCTCATACAAGACCCAACTTGTAAAGAGGCACCAACCTGATAGAATGAACCTTCATTCAATCCATTATATATAAATATATATAATTCAACAAACTCAACTACGCTTCTTCTCACCATTCTTTCTTATTTATATAGTCTTCCAGCTTGTGTGAATTTGAATCATTGTGTCTTTTGATATTTGAACGATTGTACCTTTTCATTTAAATGATAATATTAAACTTTAAATAATATCATTTTTCCTTTTATCCTTTATTCATAATGCTCATGATTTAACTCTCTTAATCACGACTGTGTATCGGTTCTTTTGTCTTCATGAGTTGATCACATACATGGATCAACTCATGATATCGTACTCATGCTTCTGCTATGTTCTTAGTTCACCAACAGATTGTATTGGATATTTTATCAATTCTCTGTATTTTTCTAGTGTTAACTCTGTCAAATTAAATTTGTATGAGGCACTTCCTTCAAACCATTTACATATGACCATATGCGCAAAACCACGGTCTTATTAATTTAAGTGTTGTCTCTTATTTTATCCTAATTTATTTCCATATGATCATAGGCGATGACCAGACACTAGGATAAATAAGTGCTTGATCACTTGTCAAGATTGACGGTCACATTTTAATCGCACGATGAGATGGACGACTGACGTTACTTCAGGACTTCATCCTTTGTGACTTACAACCTCTATAATATTTCAAATCTCCCAAAGCAGATTTCATCGTAGTAGATCAGACGATCGATATTGTATTTGCACGATTAACGGTTCTCGTTCATTTTGGAACTTTGAGACTTCAAGCATTTGCTAGTGGTGAAACTCCAAAAGTACAAACTCCTGGAGTGACTTAACTTGTTGACATGGCACTGACTGAGTGGCGGCCACGTGTCACTTAGATTCGTGACTTACGCATACTTGAAATGCCAACTGCACTTTGACACTTTTCATCATCTGATTGTGCCATGTGTCCTTGCTAACGTAGTTTTGTTGACGTGGATCTCCTCATGTGGCACATGTTCGTCTCCTAGATATAACAATTGTAATCATGAAATGTATCTCATATCGACGGTTGAGAATGACTTCGTCCTTTGGCGCTTTGGGTGAATTTACATTTTCTCAACCCATTTTCGTCGAAGTGGTCAGTGACGAAGTTGACCACTACTTTGATCCAACAACCATCATGTATTTTCTAGATCTGATGGTCCTCATTTACTTTGGGACTTCAGGGCTCTGACCTTCGTCTTTAATTTCCACTTTATATAGATCAGATGGTCAATATGACTCCTGAAATATTTCTCAGATCAGACGGCTCATGTCCTCTTCAAAAAATTTGTGTCTTACATTGTCCTTCCACTTTACTCGATCCAACAGTTGTTATATTATGAAAAGTGTTCCTTGGATCAGACAACTCATGTCCACTTTGGGAATTCGACCTTTAGGTAATCTTACCCATTCTGGGCTTCTTTTCTCTGGAGTAGTCAGCTCTAGGGTTGACTATTGTTCTACTCAGCTTTAATCCAATGACTAAGATATCTTCTAAAGATCTTGCTTTAGCCTGTCAGTTGAGATCTAATTCTTCTGACTTCCCCTCAATATGATGGTCTTGATTTGTCCCAAAATCTAAATCAACGGACCATATTATTTTCCTTATTTATGCAGGTTTCTTGTATGATCCAACGTCCGAGAATGCTCCTTGAGTAGATCAACAATCATGGATGATTGCGGGGTCCCAAATTGCACAACATTTAAAACTATTTTCAAGTCCCACAATGGAAATTGCTCGTTGGTAGTGTAGATGATATCAACCGTAGATCTATTGGCGGGTGACGATTGACAGTCTAGACTAATTGCGGGATTGGAATTAACATGTTTTTAAATTCTCCCTTCGCGCTCTATAATCAATCCCTAACCTTGATTTGGTGCTTATGTATCCAACAGTCACAACTTGATATGATCATTGACCAGTCCTCCAACGGTCCTTCTCTTGTAATCTGATGGTCTAGACTAATTGCGGGATTGGGATTAACACGTTGTTTAATTTTCCCTTCGCGCTCTGCAATAAATCCCTTCCTTGATCTAGTGCTTGCGTATCCAACGGTCACGAATTGATTTGATCGTTGACCAATCCTCCAATTGTCCTTCTCTTGTAACTCCCAGATCTGACGATCCTTGTTTGTTCTGTGATGACAATGGACAGCTTCTGTGCATCATTTATTCTAAGCCTCATGTGCATCATCTCTTATGAGATTTTTGGATTTATATTTGGTTTCCAACTGAACCAAGGATATCTACATGCTTTGATATTGTGTGATCTAATAGGCCGTCTCTCCTGAGCTTTTAGGTATATTCCTTTGCAACTCGCGTTATGTCTTTTGTGTGATTACTCCTGATATTAACCTTGTTTCTTTGTTGCATTCTCTTTCCATCATTTACCCTTCATTACACATGGACAGACCTTATTGGCCATTCTGACACTAATGCCAGCTGTATAACTATTCATGACTGATTCATGTTGCCATCATAAAAACTTATCATGACTATTGACATCAATGGAAATTCATCATAACAACTTATCATCACATCACAATGACATCGACTGTTGACATCAATGACAACATATCAATGAAAATATGTCCAAAAATCTCCCCCTTTGTCATTAAGGGAAACAAACTAACTTCATACTCATACCCCCCCTATGATGATGCTTCTCTCTTTTGAAGTTACTCTCCCTCTTTGACATCAATGGAAAAGGGTTTCTCCCCTTATGATCAACCTTTGTCTATCTGCATGTTGTTGATCAAAATATGAACATGGGTAACTCCCCCCTACATTCATTCTCTTCCTGCCATAATTGAATGACTCCCCCTGTCAATATGCTCTCTCTACCTCTGACTACTCTCCCCCTTTGTTTCTGAAAGGGTGTCTCTTTCTGACAAGGTCTCTTCCCTTGTTAATTTACTAACTTCTTATATCAATTGATTGGGATTTTTGTGTTCAAATAAGTAGTCTTCTTGATACCAACTTTTTAGTGATACCCATTTGTAGTGATCAAGTCTTTCAAAACTTAATCTAATTACTTTATTATTTAATAACCAAAATACTCCTCCTAGGTTTTTACTGATTATCCTTTGTCAAATAGAACAAGAGTATGAATTTTACTGATCCTTTTTTTTTTATCTACTTCTTATTATTCTTTGTCATTTCACAGGAATGTAAATTGAGGAATGATACCAATTGATTTAAATACCAATTTTGTTATCATTTGATATTTGTTGAATCATACTCCTTGAACTTCTCTACTACCTTTATTTATCCTCTTCTTGTATTCTGTTAGCACCAGAAGTCAACTCTGGATTGCAGCAGAGGTAAGCCCAGTACCCATCAGGTTATATGTCACAGTTAATGGATTTAAAGATGTCAAATAGGGTATACTCAAGAAAATGTCATTTTAACTCAGAAAATTGGGGCAATATGCACAAGCAAATGAGGTCTTGATCAACTTCAGACAATAAATTGTAGTAAGGGTGAGTAGGAGGAAGAAATTGAGGAGAATATGTAAAGTTATTCTCTGGACATCAGGTCTTCCAGTAGCCTAAGGAGGAAAAACTCTGAAAACAAGATCCTCTTGAATTCAAAGTTTCAGGAAACTGAAAATGCTATAACTGCACTGCAATCAAACATCCATTACAACATAGTCACCACAATCCATGTGAATCATTCAATCATGAACATTCAGTATCAGACACAAATAATATGGAAATAGAAGCTAACTTTCATTAAACAAGAAGTCTCAAATCAAGTTACATAACCAAAGAACCAAAACTTCATTAAAACATTACAAAACGAGAGCTTAACTCAACTGTCGACCTCTATTAAAACTCAAAACTACATACATATACTCAAAAATCTACCCAACAGAGGCGTGCTCGAACTATTGCATTAATGTTTTCAGTCGGCACCTGCTCTGTCAGATTGTGCAAGCCTCCTCATGTCAAATGCGAGCCAAGTGTCGTTATGTGATTTACAAAAAAATATTTCCATAAGGAATCTTCCGATGGACAGTCTGCATTTACAACCGCTCTCTGCATGTTTTCCATTTATGGGGGTGAGACAGTGGATCAGTCACTCAGTTCCACGTTCTTCTTCTCAGGATCACAATGAGGCTAAATGCCCAAGGGTTGTTGTGTGCTGCTAGAGGCTCTACACTGCAGGTCCTATGAAACCCGTGACCTTGCTCTTTTGCGCTTTCAAAATCTCGAGCCTCAGGCGCCAGATCCTTCTTCATTGCCCCTTCATGCTTGTGACCTCGGGCTATGACCTGGAGCTCCACCTCTGAGCGCTTTGCGACTTCGGGCTTTGGGTGCACTGATGTGATCCACTCCCAACTCTCTTGAACTGGAGCTTAGCAAGTGCTAGCTCCCCTCTGATATGTCTGTGCCTTAGTAGAATGTACCCTGACTTTGGATGACACACATTTGTGGGTTTTTAAACCCCCTTCTTTCACATTTTGTCACCCAAGGGCCAAATCCAAAGGAAAAACACCCTCCTGGAAGAATATGTGATAACATTAGGCTCCATGGGGGATAGAGTCCTACCTGTGAGGCTCTAAGAACTTATTTTGCATTTCTAGACACCTTTTGCATTGGGCTATGGAGTCAAACTCAAAACACCCTGTTGAGGAATACAGGTCAATAAGTAAAAACGAAAATAAACACACATGCTCCAAGGAGCTTATTTATGTACAGTCCTAAACTAATTTAATTTTTACATAGTTATAGGTGAAATAAAACTTCCACCATAGCCATTCAAGCAACTTCCTAGATGAAAATTTGTTTATTCTGAAAATGATTGATAATAGAGAATGCAACCATGACAACAAAACGGTTACATTCTCCAACTTTCCTCCTAATTTTGAGGTCAAGACAAAGTTGGGCGGCTCCAAAACATTCAAAAAATACAACTCCACATACACCCCTACAAGGTCATGAAAATGGTGACAGAACACATGGGACTGATAGCATATATCTTCTTCTACTATAGGTTGTGTATAAACAATCTTCTCATGTGTCTCAACTAAGGGCCGCTCCTGGTCAAATATTTGAGTTACCTCTTTTGTGACAAGGCCAACCTCTGCATCATTCTCCTTGTCTTCGTAGTGATCAAATATAGGATAATCTTGTTGCTCCTCATCACTAGAATATTTGTAAAAAATGGGCTGCCCTTCATAGCTATGATCAGCCTCTAAAACTGTAATTTCATCAAGAATACAACTGTTAATTATATCCATTCTAGAAACATTAGTAATTGTTGCTTCTAGTTGTTGATACATAGGCTGGCTACTCCCCAAGTCAACAAAATGTGAGGTAGGGGTCTGCTCTTCTTCATATGAGTACTCATCATAGATGGGTAAATGGACAACTCTTTTGTTTTGCAAAGAAAAATGAGAGACCTCTTGATTCTTCTCTTCAATCCTGGGTGAAAATACATCATTGAAAACCTCTTGAAGGAAAAGAGAAGAATCCTTCTCCACAAATATCTCTTATTTTACAATTGAGATAGCAGGTGCAACAGGGGGAGAATGTGATACATCTATGGCCATGCAATCATCAACACTATCAACACTCAAAACTGGAAGGCCTTCTTCACGGGGAATAGAAAGAGGAAATCTTTCATCCACACTTCCTCTTTCGATCAGATCCTCACCAGACTCATCATACGAGGAAGACTCTGTCATTTGTTGGATGTGGAAGGAAAACTTCTTACAACAATCATCCAAAATAATATGATACATGTAAATCTTCTCGTAATATGAATTAAAGGCATGGTGAAAGTCCTTCAAAGAATGGATACTAGTATCAGGGAGATCTTGACACCATTCACGAGCATCCCCCTCTAAGTAAAATATGAGCATCTTGATCAAGATGTCCTCATGAACAAAATCATTCTCAAGGTTGCATATATGAATGTTAAATATATGCTCACCGGGGTGGTCATGCTCGCTACCTCTGAACCTCGGAGAATAGTCATCCCATTTATTTATAGTTGGCACTGGATGTGGATAATCAGCTATGGCTAAGAAATCGAACAGGGAAAACCTCTTGGCCAGGATAGCCTCCATAGCATTTTGATTTGTCTCCATTCAGTTGAGTCACCAACATATTCTACACACTGGAGTCACCATGGTGAAAGATAATGAGTCGGAATAATGTGTCCAACTTTAGTTCACCATCTAAAACTAGATCTCTGCAATGTGGTTCTTCCCAAGGAGATTTTCAATCTGGGATAACAAAAAAAACTTTCTTGAGAAAGCCTTCCCTGTCGTAATAATCCCCTCTGGGTCAAATTCATGTGTAGCCAGAGGCAACCACAACTAAAATAGTGGAGTCACCAGGTGCACAACTGTAATATTTGATGTACTAAGTTCTGATGCACCTTCAGAACCAGTAAGCTTTGTCGTTCAACCCCATGGAAAATCTTCAATTCGTCCCAGACAATGACTCCATAAATGTTAGCACCAGAAGTCACCTCTGGATTGCGGCAGATGTAAGTCCAATACCCATCAGGTCAGGTTATATGTCATGGTTAATGTATTTAAATAGGTCAAATGGGGAAGACTCAAGAAAATATCATTTTAACTTAGAAAACTAGGGAAATATGCACAAGAAAATGAGGTCTTCGTCAACTTTAGCCAGTAAGTTGTAGTAAGGGTGAGTAGTAGGAAGAAATTGAGGAGATTATGTAAAGGTTTTCTCTGGACATCAGGTCTTCTAGTAGCCTAAAGAGGAAAAACTCTGAAAACAAGATCCTCTTGAATTCGAAGTTTCAGGGAACTGAAAATGTTATAACTTCACTGCAATCAAACATCCATTACAACACAGTCACCACAATCCATGTGAATCATTCAATCATGAACATTCAGTATCAGACACAAATAATATGGAAATAGAAGCTGACTTTAATTAAACAAGAAGTCTCAAATCAAGGTACATAACTAGAGAACCATAACTTCATTAAATCATTACAATATAGGAGCAAAACTCAACGATCGACCTCTATTAAAACTCAAAACTACATACATATACTCAAAAATCCACCCAGCAGAGGCGTGCTCGAACTACTGCATTAACATTTTCAGTCGGCACCTGCTCTATCAGATTGTGCAGGCCTCCTCATGTCAGAAGCGAGCCAGGTGTCATTATGTCATTTACAAAAAAAAAATTCCATAAGCTTCGGATGGACAGTCTGCATTTATGACCGCTCTCTGCATGTTTTCCATTTATGGGGGTGAGACAGTGGATCAGTCACTCAGTTCCACGTGCTCCTTCTCAGGATCACAATGAAGCTAAATGCACATGGGTTGTTGTGTGTTGTTGGAGGCTCTACGCTACAGGTCCTACAAAACCTGTGACCTTTCTCTTTTTCACTTCCAAAATCTCGAGCCTCAAGCGCTAGATCCTTTTTCCTCGCCCCTTCATGCTTGTGACCTCATGCTATGACCTGGAGCTCCACCTCTGAGCACTTCACGACTTCAGGCTTCGGGTGCACTGATGTGAGCCACTCCTGAATCTATTGAACAGGAGCTTAGTGAGTGCTAGCTCCCCTCCAATATGTGTGTGCCTTAGCAGAACGCACCCTAACTTTGGATGACACACATTTGTGGGTTTTGAAGCCCCCTTCTTTCACATTTTTTCACCCAAGGGCCAAATCCAAAGGAAAAACACCCCCTGCAAGAATATGTGATAACATTAGGCTCCATGGGGGATAGAGTCCTCTCTGCGAGGCTCTAAGAACTTCTTTTGCAGTTCCAGTCGCCTTCTGCATTGGGCTATGGAGTCAAACTCAAAACACCCTGCTGGGGAATACAGGTCAATAAGCAAAAACGAAAATAAACACACATGCTAAAAGGAGATTATTTATGTACAGTCCTAAACTAATTTAATTTTTACACAGTGCTAGGTGAAATAAAACTTCCACCATATCCATTCAAGCAACTTCCTAGATGAAAATTTGTTTATTCTGTCAATGATTGATAACAGATAATGCAACCATGACAGCAGAACGATTACATTCTCCAGCTTTCCTCCTAATGTTGAGGTCAGGATAAAGTTGGGTGACTCCAAAACATTAAAAAAATACAACTCCACATACACCCCTACAGGGTCATGAAAATGGTGACAGGACACATGGGACTGATAGCATATATATTCTTCTACTATAGGCTGTGTATAAATAATCCGCTCATGTGTCTCAACTAAGGGCCGCTCCTGGTCAAATATTTGAGTTACCTCTTTTGTGACAAGGACAACCTCTACATCATTCTCCCTGTCTTCATAGTGATCAAATATAGATAATCTTGTTGCTCCTGATCACTAGAATATTTGTCAAAAATGGGTTGTCCTTCATAGCTATGATCAGCCTATAAAACAGTAATTTCATCAAGAATACAACTGTTAATTATATCCATTCCAGGAACATTAGTAATTGTTGCTTCTAGCTATTGATACACAGGATGGCTACTCCCCAAGTCAACAAAATGTGAGGTAGGGGTCTGCTCTTATTCATTTGAGTACTCATCAAAGATGGGTAAGTGGACAACTCTTTTATTTTGCAAAGAAAAATGAGAGACCTCTTGATTCTTCTCTTCAATACTGGGTGAAAATACATCATTGAAACCTCTTGAAGGAAAAGCGAAGAATTCTTCTCCACAAATATTTCTTCTTTTACAA
The DNA here is from genome assembly GCA_009831015.1 of Picea engelmannii. Classification (NCBI taxonomy): domain Eukaryota; kingdom Viridiplantae; phylum Streptophyta; class Pinopsida; order Pinales; family Pinaceae; genus Picea; species Picea engelmannii. The sequence goes on from ML782727.1 coordinate 165,596, forward strand.
CTGAGATAACAGGTGCAACAGGGGGAGAATGTGATACATATATGGCCATGCAATCATCAACACTATCAAAACTCAAAACTGGAAGTCCTTCTTCATGGGGAATAGAAAGAGGAAAGCTTTCATCCACACTTCCTCTTTCGATCAAATCTTCACCAGACTCATCATACGAGGAAGAATATGTCATTTGTTGGATGTGGAAGGAAAACTTCTTACAACAATCATCCAAAATAATATGAGACATGTAAGTATTCTTGTAATATGAATTAAAGGCATCGTGAAAGTCCTTCAAAGAATGGATATTAGTAGCAGGGAGATCTTGACACCATTCACGAGCATCTCCCTCTAAAGAAAATATGAACATCTTGATCAAGACTTCCTCGTGAACAAAATAATGCTCAAGAATGCATATATGAAAGTTAAATAAATGCTCACTAGGGTGGTCATGCTCCCTGCCTCTGAACCTCAGAGGATAGTCATCCCATTTATTTATAGTTGGCACTAGATGTGGATAACCAGCTATGGCTGAGAAATCAAAGAGGGAAAACCTCTTGGCCAAGATAGCCCCCATAGCTTTTTTATTTGTCTCTATTCAGTTGAGTCACCAACATATTCTACACAATGGAGTCTCCATGGTGAGATATAATGATTCAAAATAATGTGTCCAGCTTTAGTTCACCATCTAAAACTGGATCTCTGCAATGTATTTCTTCCCAGGGATCTTTTCAATATGGGATAACAGAAAAAACTTTCTTGAGAAAGCCTTCCCTGTCATAATAATCCCCTCTAGGTCAAATTCAGGTGTAGCCAGAGGAAGCCACAACTGAAATAGTGGAGTCACCTCAGTGGAGTCGCTAGGTACACAGCTGCAATATTTGATGTACTAAGTTCTGATGCACCTTCAGAAAAAGTAAGATTTGTCGTTCAACCCCATGGAAAATATTCAATTCGTCCCCAACAATGACACTAGAAATGTTAGCACCAGAACTCATCTCTGGATTGCGGCAGATGTAAGCCCAGTACCCATCAAGTTATATGTCACAGTTAATGGATTTAAAGAGGTCAAATGGGGAAGAATCAAGAGAATATCATTTTAACTCAGAAAACTGGGGCAATATGCACAAGAATATGAGGTCTTGATCAACTTTAGACAGTAAGTTGTAGTAAGGGTGAGTAGGAGGAAGAAATTGAGGAGAATATGTAAAGTTCTGCTCTAGACATCAAGTCTTCCAGCATCCTGTTGACGGGTGAAAATGAATGCTCGTCAACTGGAGGGGTGGATCTGGTCCGGGGTTGTCTAAATAACCCAAGCCATTTGGGATGATCCACTCCGACGGGTTTAGCGACTCCGTTGGCCGATTTAAGTCCTAGGAAAACGAAAGAAAACTAACCTAAAGGAACTAATCTAAATGAAAACAACAATTAAAGCAAACTATAAACAAATCTGAAATGTTTATATACAGTTTACTAACTAATATTGTACAATAATAATCCTATGAAATTAAATGTTCAGTTATCAACATAATTAGAAAATATTTACAATACTTACAAAATACAAATTTTAATCTAAATTTGCAAAAATCATTGGTAAAATGCCTTGTTGCAGCGAAACCATTATTTTTTATTTTTATAATTTTTATGAGACAAAAATAAAATGACAACTGTCAAAGCTAAACAATTAAAATAACAATTTGTACTATAAAACTAAACTATACATCTATCTAAACTACTGAGAATTCTCGAATTTATTAACTATCAAATTGAAAATAACGATCTAACCTGAAGTAACGCTTCCTATTTGTCCTGTGCTCAGTACTTGATTTAGTTGTTCAGTGGGAGGAAACCCGCACCAAATTCTCCACAAACTTCTTGTAAACAGGAAGCAACAGTTCTCTTTGAATATGAATGACAGAACAAACAAGACATAAAATGACAACAATCTTAAAGTTTACAAATCATCACAGTTGGATAAATCCTTGTGCAAAGATTTGTACAGAACAGTCCATTTAACGAAGTAGATAAACCTTTATTCATTAAATTGAAACATAGTAATTGTTGTATGAAAACTGAGATATATAAGATATGGACAGAATTTAAGTTATAACGCATCAACCTATAACAAGTTTTGATATCTAAAGTAGTCAATAACTTGAACACAAATTAAAATGCACAAAACTTGAACGAAAGTATGATAAATTGAAAGCTAAAGCTGTTACAAAAGATCCACTTCCATTCGAGTCTATATCATCATAAATCCATAGTCTTTGTTCTCCCAACAGTGATGGGTTCATTACAAAAATTAATGAGTATAAAAAGGCCACAAGGTAAAACATCCCTGTGGGAATTATCAAAAATAGTTTACAAAAAATCTGGGAACAATCTCCCAAGTCTCTATTTCTACCTATGACTAACAACTTGAAACAAAACTATATAATAAAAAACATGTTCTAAACTGCCACAACATATCCAATTTGCAATTGAAATTCGTAGGCACCTGAAACTGGACAAGAATAAACAAGTTTAGATAATGWTTTATTTGTAAAATTAACAAAAATCTAAATTTTAAGACTAGCTACAGAATCTCACGATTATGTAGCTAGTCTAATTTGAAAACAGAACCATTTTAAATCAATCCAAAACTAACAGAAATATATTCGACCTATTAAAAAAATCTTTAATTACTAATTGAAAACAAAGCAAATCATTCACGCTAGAAGTAACTAGATCTTTTATGCCAATTTGAAACAAACAAAATCATGTTCAATTAATCAAATGATAACAGGGATATGTACGATCTGTCAAACAACTTTTATTACCAATTTGAAACAGACATAATCATTTCAACGAAATCATTTTTTTGAATCAATTTCAATCAAAACAGACTATAAACAAATATCAAGCAAATCTTTGGTACTAATTCAATATAGACACAATATGTCAATCCAACACTCAACATAATCGTCTTTAAATCCAAAACTAACAAAGTCGTATCAAACCAATCTTTGATACTAATCCAACTCATACACAAATGACTATGCTAAGTCAAGGCACGCAGCATTGTTTTTGAATCAAACCAAACAGAAATGAATCGAACTAACTCAGGGCCAACACAATCATTATACTAATTCAAGAGCAATCAAATCATGTTAAATTGGTTCAATAAAAACATAGCTATACGATTTTAGCAAAAAAATCTTCAATGCAAACATAATTCAAAACGAAATCAMAATAACAGAATCGTTTTTTTTTAAACTATTTAAACAAACAGAACTAAATGGGAGCAAACACAATCAGCTAACCAAATCATTCAAAATCGATGTTGAAATACATACCTGGGCTTCTATAAAATGATTCGATCAGGATAACTTTGGGTTGACAAAGGTAGTTGCTGCCTCAACATTTATGAAAACAATAGAACCTGTAGTCTTTTGCTTCTTCTCGTTAGCTTGTAACCTATCGTTCTCCTTTGACAACACAGTAGCTCGTTCCTCTAATGATTTAATCTTAGATTGCAATAGGGGAACATCCGTGTAGTAACGTTCAAGCCAGGAATTGCATTGAGTACACAGTGATTGATCGGGCCTTGGCATTAGAGGTGAGGGTTCTTTCAAGTTACCAGGGGTTTCACTATGAAGCTTAATTCCCGGGAAGTTAGGGTCGTTCTTGAGGCACGGAGGTAGGCTGGAAACATAGTCATAGGGTTCCACAGAGCAAAGGCCATGAGAGTAAGGGTACTCCTCAGCTAAGAAACGTTTAATCTCAGATTCCGAGTCCTCGCTCAACACAATAGGCTTCTGGTCTACGTTTTTCTTGGGCTTGTTCCGAGCACATCTAGATATCCATCGTGAATTTTTCTTTCCCTTACTGTTGACACTAGTATCACCTTTGCCTTTATTCCTTACAGGCCTCTTGATGGTCTTAGTATTGTCTTTATCACACAGGTCATCCATGGTATCGGGTAGGTCAATGTTGGGGAAATTCGAGGGTTTGACAGGGGGTAGAAGGGTAGGAGGTGGCACAACAGGCCCAACCAGCGTTTCAATGACCACAACCTTGTCCACTTGGACACACTCGGAAGTGGCAAAGACATTTCTTGATAGGAAGGCTTGCCAACAGTCACCATTAAGCTTCAAATGATGGACAATAATGATTTTGATCAAGCAGTGATGGAAAAGGCTGCTATCAGCCTTCTCATGCTTAAATCGTTTGGACATTTTATAAAGATTGTGTAGGAGATAGTGCGGCATATTCAGAGGGTAGTCTATGAAATTCATTAGTAAGCGAAGATGGTAAAGGAACACTAAACCATAACGGCCTTCGCAAGTCACGAATTGCTTAACAATTGCTAATAGATCATGCCATCGAGACTTGAGAGCAGTGATAGGCATACCTCTATCACAACTAACAATCTTCCTTGATGTGAATAGGAGTGGCCATGGGACTTCGTCCACTTTAGAATTCTTAAACCACCTTTGCCCTGTAGTTGGTAAGCCTGTAGCTGAACGGAGGAATTCCTCATTTAGCTCGAGTTGTATGTCTCCGACCTTAGCCCTGCATCCTTCGAAGGTGAGGGAAAACTGTTGGGCGACCGAAAGGTTGAAACCCTCAAACTTTTTGATAAAAATCAACCAGCCTCTATTCTCCAAATCCTCACGAGCATTGTCAATAGCAGCAGCGTTTGGATGCCATTAGGCTCTATGCGCACCACAGGTGCCATAGGACAGAACACACAGTGAGCAGGGTAGACAAACAGTGGTTTGGACAGGGTAAACGCAAGACCGCAGGCTCACAGGCTTCCCCGAGACTAACAGAGGTAACCCGAGATACAGGGCGGGCATTAATGCCTAAGTGTGCGAAGGTGGTGGAATGAAATAAACCCATGCAAAACAGTCATATCGAAATGTACAATCGACGGCGCTATGGTGACTCAAATCTCTATTGGTGTATGTTAAAAGCAATGCCAATAAAACAACCATTGAAAACTATGATAAGTCGACCCGAATATTTTCACAACAATAGCGTTTGCATGATTTAAAACGAAAACAATGTTTCGAATATAGCACCAAGGATTCGATCATAAAATGTATGCTTTGTATGAAACCATTGAATTAATGGTTTGATCACCATGTTAATGCGTTGTTATGAAACCATTGAATTCGATCAAAAAACAATATAACATCAAACCACCATTGAATCAAGGACTCAATCACAATCATTAGAATACCATCACAATCTTATAAAAATGAAGTCATATTAACAACAAAAGAATGCCAAATGAGTAAAGGTTTTTGTGTCTTGCCAACTCTGTGACCATAATTGAATTAGAGATGAATTGACCACATAAACAAGAGTAACCATAATAATCTAGCGACGATTTTAGTGCAGTCGACATGACTTCGAACCAAGGTTTTCACGCTTGCAATCGTGAAAATGAAAACCAAAGGCAAGTGTGCAAATGTGCAAGATAATAGTGTTGTTTTAATCAAAAGATTGCGATGAGAATCAACGGTTCCAAAACACTTGTGTAGGCAGCTTATAAGGATAAGATAAAAATACGAAATGGCTGCCAACAATAGCGACACACTGGTAGAAGCAGTTATCTCTGCCAAAAGAACAAATTCAGATTATGATAATGAGAATAATTCTAAAAAAAAAACAACCAGAAAATTGTTTAAACATCATCATTAATCAAATATTTCCAACAGTGCTTAAGGGAAGAAAACTGATAACAGTCTTAAGACAAGCAAGCCACGATATTAAAGATAAAATCTCCAATACCGTTGACAGAGCCACTTCTGCCAGCAGGCGTCCATAGCCTCGACATGGTTGCCATTTAGCCCACTCTGATATCCGTATCCTGCCAAGAAGTTCCAGATCAAAATAAAGGACATTTAAGGTCAAGAGATTTCATACTTACGAATTTTCATATACCCGACATTGCTTCACTGCCAGTAGGCCTATTCAGTACCCTGACGAAGTTGTCTTGGCGTCATGCATGCATTTACCCGCTGCCAGCAGACCTATTCAGCATCCCGGCGGGTTTACAAGCACTTCCCACAGCTCTTTTATGATTTAATTTTTTAAAGATATATAATTGAGCGGGGTGATGCTGAAAATTATGATATTTTAAGCATATTTTTACAGACCTTGAAAGAATTTTTAAGACTGTCCTTCATTAAGATCCAGAGATGGTTTGTTTGCAAAACCGACCTTCTAAGGTAGGGAGACATCTTCTGAGTTGTTCCCTTAAGAAACAGGGACAGCGTAAGAAGATAATGGATGATCGTGACAGGCTTCACTCAGAGATCGAAATCAGTTAACTTCTTTCAAACATGGTTGTAAATTTCAGAAGTATATTATAATTGATGTTTAGAAAAAAATTCAGTAGTCATTTCAGTGAAAGAATTTTCTGTTTTCTTTGTCTGAACAGTTCAAAATGCAGGTATGTGTATTTCCAAAAATAAAAACTGATAAGTACAAGGGGAAAATCAAAACCAAAACAGTAAAAGAAAACAAAAGAAAAGAAAAATATTTACATAGTATACACAGGATTGTTATCAAGTGAAATACCTTTTCAGAGCTTGGCCATTCATTGGATAGGTGTCTGGCTGTCCCTCTAGATTCTGTAATCGGAAAGAGCTGGGACCCAATTTCTCATCAATTAAAAATGGTACAAGCCATAAGTTCTGAAACTTCGTGTGCTCTCCCTTTCCCTCATGCGGTTTGTCCCATTTTAAGACAAGATCACCTACTTCGAAGTTCCTATCAGAGGCAGAGTTGGCATCAAACCAGCTTTTGACAACTAGTTGATGTTGATCTAACTCACGTTTAGCTTGGGCTCTTACCTCTTCTAGTTTCATTAAAGCGTTAATTTGGTTCTCCAAAGGGGGACAGTATTCTTCTTGTATTTTCTGTGATAGTTGTAGTGAGGGAAGAAGAATATGTGGTGGTAGAATTTCTTCTCTGCCATAGATGAGAAATAAGGGGGAGTTACCTACAACAGTCTTTGGTGTCACCCTATCAGCCCAGATTGCATTTAACAGTGCATTATGCCAGTTTTTGTGATTTTCAGATACCGTTCTCTTGATGATTTTAATCAGATTCTTATTGGTTGATTCTGCCAATCCATTGCCCTGGGGGTAATAGCTAGCAGAATACTTCAATTTAATTCCTTTTTCTAGAGCGAAGTTTCTCATCTCAAGAGACAAAAAATAAGAAGTGTTATTGAATACTAAACAGTTAGGGATACCAAAACGAGTAATAATGTTCGAATTTAAAAAGGCAATTACCTGACTGGTATTCACAGTTCTTAATGCGGAAGCTTCAGACCACCTGGTGAAATAATCTGTGGCATGATAAATTTATGTTGCTGTGAGGATGGCGGATTAATTGGACCTATAATATCAAGGCCCCACTGCTGAAAAGGGGAGTCTACTGAAACAGGCTGCAAAGGAAAGGCTGGTTTCTGTAACCGCCCTGATGCTTTTTGACAAATAATACACTTGCGACACAAGGCATGGGCGTCTCTGAAAAGTGTGGGCCAGTAATAACCGTCTCTCAAAACTTTATGGGCAGTGGTGTCACCACCAAAATTCCCACCAACTTCTCCTGCGTGTAATTCTAGTAAGACTTTTTCTGCTTCATCTTTCTCAAGACAGCGCATTAGTACTCCATCAAAATTTTGACGAAACAGAATACCATTAATCAAATGAAAGGAGGCAGATTTTAATCTTAACGCTCTTCTTTTAGTGGGATCTAGGTGATGGGGGGATGATCCATGTTTAAGACAGAATTTTATATCGTCATACCATGGACTGACAGAGTTTTGTGCATAGTAGATTGCATTTTGATTGTGTTGTCCTAGGTTTGACATATCATTTTGTTCTTGTTGTCCTGCTGCTGAATCAGCAACTAACTTGCATAACCCTTGGCCTCTCACTATTTGAGCTAGGGTGATTTCTATGTCGTACTCCTGCAAGGAGGTAACCCAGTTCGCCCTCTTTTCGCCTAATTCTTTCTGCACTAAGAGATTCCTGACGGCTGGGTAAGGGACAATAATTTTCGTCCTAGATTTCAAAATATAGGATCAGAAGTGCTTGATTACTTTAAAAACAGCGTAGGCTTGCTGATATACTGTTGGGTAATTAATTTCCGTGCCTTTGAAAGCAGATCTCATAAAGGCAATGGGTACTTCATTGTTTTCAATGTTCTTTTGAGTTAGGACAGCAGCGTAAGAGCGGTCAGAAGCAAATGTGTAGAGCATGAAGTCTTGCGAAAAGTCGGGGCTCATGAGAGAAGGAGCGTCTATTATGGCCTTTTTTATTGAATTGAAAGCTTGATTTTCGAAGGGTCCCAAATGATATTGTGCGTCTTTCTTAATTAAATTATGTAAAGGTCTGACCATCTCGTAGAAACTGGGAACGAATCTCTTGACGAAGTTTATCTGGCCTAAGAAAGACTGCATAGACTTTTTGGATGAGGGAGGGGGGAGTTTTGAGATGACTTGAGTCCTTTCAGGGTTGATAATCATCCCTTTGCTTGACAGAATAAATCCTAAGAGTTTACCTTGTTCTACTGCGAAGATAGATTTTTTAGGATTCAAGGAAATGTTGTATTTACGACATCGTTGTAGAACGGCTCTTAAATGAGCTAGATGATCGGTTTTGTTTTTGGAAAATACAGTAACATCATCTAAGTAAACTACGACGGATTGTTTGATTAAGCCTCGAAAATYGATGTCCATCGCTCTCTGGAAAGTGGCACCGGCATTAATCAGTCCAAAGGGCATTTTCTTGTAAGCGTAGGTGCCCCATGGAGTGCGGAAGGTAGTTTTAAGTTGGTCTGGAGGAGACATCAGGACTTGGTTGTACCCTGAAAAACCATCCAATAAGGATACTCTCTCAGAACCAGATACCTATTGAAGGATCTGTTCCATAGGTGGGACAGGGTAGTTGTCTTTATCAGACGCTCTATTAAGGTTTCTAAAATCGACGCATAGTCGGATTTCCCCACTTTTCTTCCAGACAGGGACAAGGTTAGAAACCCATTGCGTGTGCCTAACTGGGAAAATTATCTTAGCATTCAGGAGTTTATTTAATTCTTTTTTGATGGTTGGTTCGAGCTTAGGGTGCATTTTTCTTAACTTTTGTTGAAAAGGTAAGGTTTGGGTTTTCATAGGAATGACGTGTTGTATGATGTTAGGGTCGAAAGTTTTAAGGTCATCATACATACATGAGAAAACATATTTAAATTCCTTAAACAATTTAATAAATGCAACTTTTTCTTGTTCAGAACACCCCACCCCTAAATTAATGCACTGTGGATTGTCATTAGTCCCCAAGTTTAATTTTTCATACAATAACGAGGAACTATTGGTTTTACAGTTGACCGATTTTTTGAATTTATCTTGAAGATCATAAAATTTCTCTAATCTAACTACAGATTTAGGGATCGAATTTACCATGTCCGATGAAGATTCAGGAGACCTCGGATCTGGTATTACTATGAAATTGCGCAAATTGTCGTCATGAGTGCATTCGTCGATCACCGCACCTTGAAAAGTTTCTTCCATATGCAGGAAGCTAATAATCTGTTGATCGTCGTCAAAGACTCTCTGATTCGTGATGTTGTCAGGAACGGATGGCATGAACAACAGTTCGACGGAGAATGAATTCAGGGACAAGCCTTCTGCAGGAAATAGTTTGGAAGCTACGTTAGCTAATAGATCGGCTTCAAAATTATTCAATCTAGGAATAGAATTTATATTGAAAGCAGAAAACTTATTCATTAAATTCCATACCTCAGATTGGTATCTTTTAAGATGCGGAGACAGACAATGGATAGAATCTCTTACCTGTCTAACCACGATTTCGGAATCGCCAAAGACAGTCAAATTTTGAATGTTCATATCTAAAGATTTTCTGAGGCCCTGCAATAAAGCCTCATATTCCGTTGTGTTATTAGTACATTCAAATTCTATCCTACATGCAATCAGGGTTTTGTTACCTGCGGGATCAATAATAATGCAGCCTGCACCTGCTCCTTCCTTGGACTTTGACCCGTCAAAGTACAGAGAACAAATTTGATTTTTATCGGGTGCATGAGACCATGGTGTAGAAGTTGTTGGCTGGACATATGCTACAATCTCGGACTGTTGTTCTGGGTTGGCGATAGCTGAAGTCTCGGTGATGAAATTGCTGAAAAAGGTATCCATCCCTTGTATTTCGGGTGAATCGACAGAAGGTGTAAATGGTTCGTTGGGATCATTCAAATATATGACCGTGAACTTAAGGTAGAGTTCACGATTTACCTTGATTTTGTTGGGCTTGTCGTTCTCGGGCAGCCACAGGTGAGACCAATCTGTCATGAAATAGTCGTGTAGCTACTCTGACCAGTCTCTGCTTAGAAACAAACCATAAACTTCTGGAATATCCACAACAATAATATCAATAACTTGATGAACTTTGGTGTTAGACGATAATCTTATAAGCATATTCCTTAATTCGCCTATGACTTTAACACTAGTTCGATCAAGTTGGATGATTTTTAAAGTGGATGGTTCAACTTCAGCATTAATCTTCTGACATACAGACCATGGCATCACATTGGACGATGCTCTTGAATCTACCATACAATTGTGCACGTTCCTATTAAAGATTTCGAAAGTTAACAAAAATGGAGGTACATTTATGCGAGTACTAAGGGTGGAAGCTTGTGGCTTTTTACTCGCAGTCTCTAAAGCTAATTTATCTACATTTGTTAAATTATTTACAGGAAGGCTTCCTTTATCATGAGGATCGGGATTGTTCTTAACGGAAGTATTCTGAGGAACTTTGTTCTGAACAACCTTGTTACTGCTTGAATTGCCATTTTTTCTATTCTCTGCGATATTTTGTAACATTTTTTGTAGCAGAAACGGAAATTTTAACAATTCATAAACAGAAATGTTAGCCCTTAACCTTTTTAGATCTTCAACTAAATCATAATATAAGTTGGGGTTTACATTACTCTTTTTAGTCTCAACTGGTTTAGATTGCTTTGGGGGCAAAGTCGTAGTGTTTTCGGAAGAAGGTTTGTTTGTTGTCTTACTCCTAGTATTGTAGGGATGTACTGTCTCGAAATTAGCTTGAAAAATGCTATCCGAGAAGTGTCCAAAAATGTTCGGAGAAGATTCTTCTTCTTCAACTGTCTCTTGTTCAACTACCTCCTTAGGAATCTCAGGGGGTACCAAGTTATCCTGGTCTTCTAGAATTATTTGAAGGGCGAATTGCAGACTTTCTAGATTTAGGCCCTCAGTATTTGGATTAGGTCAGTTGGTGGGAAAAGGCTTCCTGAATGGGGGTTTGTAGGGCCCTTTTCTCGAAGAAACTTCTTCGGCCATCCTTTTCAAATCTATAACTTGATTTGACATTTTTTGAACGACTTTAGTTAATTTTTCTAAATCTGAGCTTTCAGGTTGTGTTTTATTTTGAGCAGGTCTAGGGAGGATTTTTTATCTTATTTTTGGAAGATGAACTAGTCTCCGTTTCGTTGCTAGTAGTGTCTTTTAAAATAAGGATGTCCTTTTCAATCTGGCTGGCCTCTTCGAAGGCCTCTAACAACATGGCTTTATTGTATCATTTTACCCAAATGGCTATACTTTGATGCAAGGCCTTAGTATAGTATGCTATGATAAGATTCTCGGCAGGCATCGAATCCATAGGGATTCGGTTCTTAAGTGTTAAGAATCTTTGGTTAAAGTCTTTGATTTTCTCTTTGGGATTCATTCTTAAACTAGAAAGCTCCATGACTAGAACTTATAGGGACTTATCGTCACCGAACTTCTTAAGGAAGCAGGATTCGAACTTCTCCCAAGACACGATGGTATGGGGTTGTTGGGCAAAGTACCAGGTAGAGGCATTTCCCTTGAAAGTGTAGGGGAACAACCTACAGACTACGTCTTCATGCTCGACATTACGGAGTCTAATGGCTAACATAAACTTTTTAATGTGATCTTCAGCGATCTGTTTTGAGTCAGGGTCGAACTTGGGAAGCCACTTCTCTGGATGTTTGGGTAAGGGATGCTGAGGCCCAGGTACGGCTACTAAATCCTGGTCGAGGCAGAGCCTGACAGGATTGTTCTAGTTTTCCATTGGTGTAAGCGGTGTGGAAGGCTGAGAAGGGGAACTGCCTTCGTCAGAAGAGTCTTCTCTATAAGAAGAAGGAGGTGATGGAGGTGGTGAGGGTGGTATTCCAGATCCTCCTGCAGCAGGAGTGAGGATTGGATCTGTAGGGTTTAAAGTGAGGTTAGTGCCTCCAAGCTGCTCTCTGATCTCAGAGAATTCTAAAAGTTGGTACAAAGGCAGATTTGGTTGCCTTAAACGGGCAAATGCACTATGTGTTCTTAAGAGAGATTGGCGGACAATCTCTTGTACGTCACCACCTGTAGGATTTGGGGTTACTGGTTCAATTGTGATCTGTGGATCGTCGTTTGATGTGGTTGTTGTTTGAGGGATGATGTTGTCATTTGAATGACTTCTTGTCACTATAGGCAAGCAGTTAGGTGGTGGAGGATTCTTATGACCACCTTGTGCCATTAATAATTTGCAGGCCCTCCTTCTAGTGCCATTTGTTGATGGGCGAAAATGAACGCTCGTCAACTGGAGGGGTGGATCCAGTCCGGGGTTGTCTAAATAACCCAAGCCGTTTGGGATGATCCACTCCGACGGGTTTATCGGCTCCATTGGTCGATCTAAGTCCTAGGAAAACAAAAGAAAACTAAACTAAAGGAACTAATCTAAATGAAAACAACAATTAAAGAAAACTATAAACAAATCTGAAATTTTTATATACAGTTTACTAACTAATACTGTACAATAATAATCCTATGAAATTAAATGTTCAGTTATCAACATAATTAGAAACTATTTACAGTACTTACAGAATACAAATTTTAATCTAAATTTGCAAAAATCATTGGTAAAATGCCTTGTGGCAGCGAAACCATTATTTTTTATTTTTATAATTTTTATGAGACAAAAATTAAATGACAACTGTCAAAGCTAAACAATTAAAATAACAATTTGTACTATAAAACTAAACTATACATCTATCTAAACTACTGAGAATTCTCGAATTTATTAACTATCAAATTGCAAATAATGATCTAACCTGAAGTAACACTTCCTATTTGTCCTGTGCTCAGTACTTGATTTAGTTGTTCAGTGGGAGGAAACCCGCACCAGATTCTCCACAAACTTCTTGTAAACAGTAAGCAACAATGCTCTTCGAATATGAATGACAGAACAAACAAGACATAAAATGACAACAATCTTAAAGTTTACAAATCATCACAGTTGGATAAATCCATGTGCAAAGATTTGTACAGAACAGTCCATTTAACGAAGTAGATAAACCTTTATTCATTAAATTGAAACATAGTAATTGTTGTACGAAAACTGAGATACATAAGATATGTACAGAATTTAAGTTATAACGCATCAACCTGTAACAAGTTTTGATATCTAAAGTAGTCAATAAGTTGAACACAAATTAAAATGCACAAAACTTGAACGAAAGTATGATAAATTGAAAGCAGAAGTTGTTACAAAAGATCCACTTCCATTCGAGTCTATATCATCATAAATCCATAGTCTTTGTTCTCCCAACAGTGATGGGTTCATTACAAAAATTAATGAGTATAAAAAGGCCACAAGGTAAAACATCCCTGTGGGAATTATCAAAAATAGTTTACAAAAAATCTGGGAACAATCTCCCAAGTCTCTATTTCTACCTATGACTAACAACTTGAAACAAAACTATATAATAAAAAACATGTTCTAAACTGCCACAACATATCCAATTTGCCATTGAAATTCGTAGGCACCTGAAAGTGGACAAGAATAAACAAGATTAGATAATGTTTTATTTGTAAAATTAACAAAAATCTAAATTTTAAGACTAGCTATAGAATCTCACAATTATGTAGCTGGTCTAATTTGAAAACAGAACCTTTTTAAATCAATCCAAAACTAACAGAAATATATTCGACCTATTAAATAAATCTTTAATTACTAATTGAAAACAAAGCAAATCATTCACGCTAGAAGTAACCAGATATTTTATGCCAATTTGAAACAAACGAAATCGTGTTCAATTAATCAAATGATAACAGGGCTATGTACGATCTGTCAAACAACTTTTATTACCAATTTGAAACAAACAAAATTGTTTCAACGAAATCATTTTTTTGAATCAATTTCAATCAAAACAGACTATAAACGAATATCAAGCAAATCTTTGGTACGAATTCAATATAGACACAATATGTCAATCCAACACTCAACAAAATCTTCTTTAAATCCAAAACTAACAGAGTCGTATCAAACCAATCTTTGATACTAATCCAACTCATACACAAATGACTATGCTAATTCAAGGCACGCAGCATTGGTTGTGAATCAAACCAAACAGAATGAATCGAACTAACTTAGGGCCGACACAATCGTTATACTAATTCAAGAGTAATCAAATCGTGTTAAATCGGTTCAATCAAAACATAACTATACGATTTTAGCAAACAAATCTTCAATGCAAACATAATTCAAAACGAAATCAAAATAACAGAATCGTTTTTCTTTTTAAACTATTTAAACAAACAGAACTAAATGGGAGCGAACACAATCAGCTAACCAAATCATTCAAAATTGATGTTGAAATACATACCTGGGCTTGTGGAAAACGATTCGATCAGGATAACTTTGATTTGACAAAGGTAGCTGCTACCTCAACATTTCTGAAGACAATAGAACCCGTAGTCTTTTGCTTCTTCTCGTTGTCTTGTAACATGTCGTTCTCCTTTGACAACACAGTAACTCGTTCACCTAATGATTTAATCTTAGATTGCAACAGGGGAACATATGTGTAGTAACGTTCAAGCCAAGAATTGCATTGAGTACACGGTGATTGATCGAGCCTTGGCATTACAAGTGAGGTTTCTTTCAAGTTACCAGGGGTTTCACTGTGAAGCTTAATTCTCGGGAAGTTAGGGTCGTTCCTGAGGCACGGAGGTAGGTTAGAAACATAGTCATAGGGTTCCACAGAGCAGAGGCCATGAGAGTAAGGGTATTCCTCGGCTAAGAAATGTTCAATCTCAGAGTCCGAGTCCTCGCTCAACACAATAGGCTTCTGGTCTACGTTTTTCTTGGGCTTGTTCCGAGCACATCTAGATATCCATTGTGCATTTTTCTTTCCCTTACTTTTGACACCAGTATCACCTTTGCCTTTCTTCCTTACAGGCCTCTTGATGGTCTTAGTATTGTCTTTAGCACACGGGTCGACCATGGTATCGGGTAGGTCAATGTTGGGGCAATTCGAGGGTTTGACAGGGGGTAGAAGGGTAGGAGGTGGCACAGCAGGCCCCACCAGGGTTTCAGTGACCACAACCTTGTCCACTTGGACACACTCGGAAGTGGCAAAGCCATTTCTTGATAGGAAGTCTTGCCAACAGTCACCATTAAGCTTCAAATGATGGAAAATAATGATTTTGATCAAGCAGTGATGGAAAAGGCTGCTATCATCCTTCTCACGCTTAAATCGTTTGGACATTTTATAAATACTGTGTAGGAGATAGTGCGGCATATTCAGAGAGTAGTCTATGAAATTCATTAGCAAGCGAAGATGGTAAAGGAACACCAAACCATAATGGCCTTCACAAGTCATGAATTGCTTAACAATTTCTAATAGATCATGCCATCGGGACTTGAGAGCAGTGACAGGCATACCTCTATCACAACTAACAATCTTCCTTGATGTGAATAGGAGCAGCCACGGGACTTCGTCCACTTTAGAATTCTTAAACCACCTTTGCCCTGTAGCTGGTAAGCCTGTAGATGAGCTGAGGAATTCCTCATTTAGCTCGAGTTGTATGTCTCCGACCTTAGCCATGCATCTTTCGAAGGTGAGGGAAAACTGTTGGGCGACCGAAAGGTTGAAACCCTCAAACTTTTGGATAAGAATCAACCAGCCGCTATTCTCCAAATCCTCACGAGCATTGTCGAATAGCAGCAGCGTTTGGATGCCATTAGGTTCTATGTGCACCACAGGTGCCATAGGACAGAACACACAGTGAGCAAGGTAGACGGACAGGGGTTTGGACAGGGTAAACGTAGGACCACAGGCTCACAGGCTTCCCTGAGACTAACAGAGGTAACCCGAGATACAAGGCGGGCATTAATGCCTAAGTGTGCGAAGGTGGTGGAATGAAATAAACCCATACAAAACAGTCATATCGAAATGTACAATTGACGGTGTTATGGTGACTCAAATCACTATTGATGTATGTTAAGAGCAATGCCAATAAAACAACCGTTGAAAACTATGATAAGTCGACCCGAATATTTTCACAACAATAGCGTTTGCATGATTTAAAACCAAAACAATGTTTCGAATATAGCACCAAGGATTCGATCATAAAATGTATGCTTTGTATGAAACCATTGAATTAATGGTTTGATCACCATGTTAATGCGTTGTTATGAAACCATTGAATTTGATCCAAAAACAATAGAACATCAAACCACCATTGAATCAAGGACTCAATCACAATCATTAGAATACCATCACAATCTTATAAAAATGAAGTCATATTAACAACAAAAGAATGCCAAATGAGTAAAGGTTTTGGTGTCTTGCCAACTATGTGACCATAATTGAATTAGAGATGAATTGACCACATAAACAAGAGTAACCATAATAATCTAGCGATGATTTTAGTGCCATCGACATGAATTTGAACCATGGTTTTCACGCTTGCAGTCGTGAAAATGAAAACCAAAGGCAAGTGTGAGAATGTGCAAGATAATAGTGTTGTTTTAATCAAAAGATTGTGATGAGAATCAAGGGTTCCAAAACACTTGTGTAGGAAGCTTATAAGGATAAGATAAAAATGTGAAATGGCTGCCAACACAGCCTAAGGAGGAAAAAATCTGAAAACAAGATCCTCTTGAATTCAAAGTTTCAGGAAACTAAAAACGCTATAACTGCACTGCAATCAAACATACATTACAACACAGTCACCACAATCCATGTGAATCATTCAATCATGAACATTCAGTATCAGATGCAAATAATATGGAAATAGAAGATGACTTTCATTAAAAAAGAAGTCTCAAATCAAGTAACATAACCAGAGAATCAGAATTTCTTTAAAACATTACAATACGACAACTTAACTCCATCATCGACCTCTATTAAAACTCAAAACTACATACATATACTCAAAAATATGCCCAAAAGAGGCATGCTCGAACTACTGCATTAACGTTTTCAGTCGGTGCTTGCTCTGTTAGATTGTGCAGGCCTCCTCATGTCAGATGCGAGCCAGGTGTCGTTATGTGCTTTACAAAAAAAAATTCCATAAGGAAGCTTCATATGGACAGTCTGCCTTTATGGCCGCTCTCTTCATGTTTTCCATTTATGGGGGTGAGACAGTGGATCAACCGCTCAGTTCCACGCGCTTCTTCTTGGGATCGCGACAAGGCTAAATTCCTAGGGGCTGATGTGTGATGTTGGCGGATATACACTGCAGGTCCTATGAAACCCGTGACTTTCCTCTTTTTCTCTTCTGAAATATCGAACCTTAGGCGCCAACTCCTTCTTCATCGCCCCTTCATGCTTGTGACCTCAGGCTGTGACCCGGGGCTCCACCTCTAAGAGCTTCATGACATCGGGCTTTGGGTGCACTGATGTGAGCCACTCTCGACTCTCATGAACTGGAGCTTAGCGAGCACCAACTCCCCTCTGATATGTGCGTACCTTAGCACAATGTGCCCCGACTTTGGATGACACACATTTGTGGGTATTTAAGCCCCCTTCTTTCGCATTTTGTTACCCAAGGGCCAAATCCAAAGAAAAAACATCCCCCTACAAGAATAGGGGATAACATATTCTACAACTAACCCTACCAATAATTTTTCTTTTGATCACTAATCTATAGATAATCAAGATTTTCCATATGTTAATTTTAAAAACTCTTGGCATAATCCTTTGATTTTGTAGAAACCATTTAAACTTATTTTTGTATTTTCTTTCTTCGGCTAACAAATTATGACATCATCAAAATTTGGTATTGTCCCATATTCTTCTATAGGCACTTCCTTTTGTTGGGCTTGATTTATTTCGTATTGAATTTCACATTCTTTATTGGGACCTTCACCCATCGTTTTCTTATGATTAATTTCTTCATTTTTAGGTGTAATTTCATCTTTCTTGCTTTCTCCTTCAAATTTTCTTCTCCATATCTTTCTATGAGATATTCCGCCTTTTGGATCTTCTCTTTTTAATTATGTTTTTGGAGATTTGTCATCTCCTTTATTCTTCCAACTTTTATTAGGTTTTGTAACTGACTTGAATGACTTATTTAAGGATTGACTTTTTGAACTCCTATAGTTTTGGGATTTGTGCCCAAACCTATTACAGTTGTAACATCTCATTATATGAAAAAAAATTGTTGTGTGCCCAACAAAATTTCATCTCCAACATCTAATTGAGTTTTTGGATTTTCTTGTATATCCTTTTTTCTATTTTCTTGAAGTCCATTGATTTATGGCCAAAGCTATGATAAGAAAAGCAATAGCCATTGAAGGTGTTTCCATTCTTGATTTTATTTTGGCTTGAAAGATCTGTCATTTGATTTTCTTCTTTCTTTTTACTTCTATAGATTCCTTCCTTAACAAACTTCATGACTTGTAATTTCTTTGGACTTGCACCTTTTCCTTTTGAGAGGGATGATCATTTCTCATGTTTGTAAATGGTGCTCCATTTGTCATTGTTTTCTTTCTTATTATATCCAAGAACAATTTTGTCATCATCTGATCTTTGGCTCTTCCAAATCTTATCTAGGATAGCTGAGCTATTCTAGAAATTGACAATCTTATTTGTCTTTTCATTCATTTTTTTTGAGATTGACTATTTCTAACTTCAATATTTGACATAATTCTTCCTT
The DNA here is from genome assembly GCA_009831015.1 of Picea engelmannii. Taxonomy (NCBI): domain Eukaryota; kingdom Viridiplantae; phylum Streptophyta; class Pinopsida; order Pinales; family Pinaceae; genus Picea; species Picea engelmannii. Next base: position 184,575 of record ML782727.1, read on the forward strand.
TTTAGTCAACTGAATCTTCAGGGCCTCTTCCACTTCTTTAGCAAGTTCAAGATGAGTCTTTAGATTGATGACTATTTTTTCTGTCTCATCCAATACTTCTTTGCATTTAATAGTTTTGTCATATGTCTTCAATTATTCCATATCTTTTGTTAGATCAAAAACTTTAGTTTTCAATATTTTGATTTCTTCCTCATATTCTAGTTGAATCCTTTTGAGGTTGATGGCTTCTAATTCAAACATTTGGCATGATTATTCCTTTTTAGTTATTTGGATCTTCTGGGCTTCTTCCTTTTTCTTAGATTCTTCAATTTGAGTCATTATATCTGCATTAGTACTTTCATTTATCTTTTTGAAATTGATGATTTCCAATTCCAACATGTGGTAATATTTTTCTTTCCTTGTTAACTGGATCTTTAGGTCCTCTTCACTTTCTTTAATTTCCTCAAGTTGATTGTTTAGACTGTTAACTAATTATGTTGATTCTTTTATTACTTCTTTTCTTTTAATGTCACGTGTCTTTAATTCTTCCATCTCTTTTATTAGATTAATAACTTCGGTTTTCAATATTTTGATATATTCTTCTTTGTTTTCTAATTGAATCTTTTTCTCATGCTCTTCATGGTTAGATTGATCTAACTATTGGATTTTCTCCAACTCTTTAAAAGTGCACATAAATGTATATTCAATATGGTCAAGAACATCCATAGGAACTTTAATATGCATATGATTTCTTAGTTTCATACCAATCTCATCTATTGCAACTGTAACATCTGTCTTAAGTATGTAATTTTTATTTAGTGATTACTGAGGTATGCCTCAATTCCTTGATGATGTTGTCTTCCTCATTGTTGACTGAGATCAAATACTACATTTCATTCTGATTAGAAATTTTTTTCTTTGTATTATGTTCTTCAATCTGATTGCAATTCTCCTTTTCTTTATCATGTTCCTTATCTTGATCAGAATTCTTTTTTTCTGAGTTTTGTTATTTATTCTTATAGGAATTCTCTTTATCTGAGTCTTGTTCCTAACTTTGATAGGATTTATATTCTTCTTGTGTTTCATTCTGATAATAATTTTCTAGTTGGACCCATAATTCTTTAGCAGATTTGTAGTGCCTCATCTTTTCTTTGACTTGGTCTAACAATCCATCCTGGATTGTTTTTAAGGCCACTAAATTGTTTCTCCTTGCCTCATTTGTAGTTTTTGTTTTTCTCTTTGAAGTAGTTAAGTGACAAGGCTTACTTACTACCGAATCCCAAACTCTAGATCCTCTTGAATTCAGATATCTTTTCATATTTTCCATCCATAATGAATAATTTGTTCCATCAAATAAGAAAGCTTAATTTGTGGAGATAGCAATTTGTCCACCCATTTCTTCAAAATCTACCTTCCAGTGTTTAAATTGTGTTGAAGACACCCTCTCTACTACCAATTGTTCAAATGGATACTTGACACTGAGAGGGAGGGGGGGGTGTGAATCAGTGTCACAAAACTTTGGACAATTTTCACTTTTCATAAATTAACTGAACAACATATATTTATTTCATTTTCTCAACCAATATATGAAAGAATAAATACTTTATTTATCTATTTAACTTGAATGAATACATAAGATCAATATTTGAATATATTCAACTTCAAGCAATTATGAGAGACCCAACTCTCTGTTACAAGACCCAACTTTTAGTTCTAATATCCAATTGATAAATGAGGAATCCAACCCTCATAACAAGTCCCAACTTGTTGATCTCAGATCCAACAATGATGTGAGGAATCCAATCCTCCTACAAGACCCAACTTGTAAACATGCACCAACCTGATAGAAGGAACCTTCATTCAATCCATTATATATAAATATATATACTTTAACAAATTCAACTACGCTTCTTCTCACCATTATTTCTTGTTTATATAGTCTTTCAACTGGTGTGAATTTGAATCATAGTGTATTTTGATATTTGAACCATTGTACCTTTTCATTTAAATGATAATATTAAACTTTAAATAATATCATTTTTCCTTTTATTCTTTATTCATAATGCTCATGATTTAACTCTCTTAATCATGACTGTGTATCAATTTGTTTGTCTTCATGAGTTGATCATTGTTATAAAAAAAAAATCCTCACCCTATGTAATCTTGCACAGAATTCCTTTTTCTATTTCCCTATGCAGACTTATCATCCCTGTTTGTAAAATCCAGAGCCAAAAATACATATTTTTCCACATGTACACATCTTTCCTATTATACAACATGTGTATATGCAGGTTGCTCCACTACAGCCCGTGTACATCAATATTTGTGCTAGAAAATGAAAATTAATGTCGGGTTTCCGTGTCACGACAGGAGAACTATGACACTTGGCCTTCCATATACTAGAAATGTTTCGACTCTCCTTCTTCCATAACTCGGAATTGGCCCATTTGTAGCCTTCAAAATGGAACTGAAGGGACAACTCAGAACTTTTCTAATATATGTAAGGCCAAGGATCATAGATCTACTGCCGTGACATGGAAACCCGACATTAAGTTTCATTTTATGGCACAAATACCAATGTACGCGAGTTGAGGTGGAACAACCTATGTATATGCATGTTGTATAGTAGGCAAGATGCGTACGTGGAAAAATATGTATTTTTGGCTCTAGATTTTACAAACAGGGATGATAATTATGCATAGGAAAATGGAAAAAGGCCTTCTCTACAAGATTGCATAGGGTGAGGAAAATCTTGCTATAACATTCATGCACTGACTGTGCTATTTCCAAACCAACCACTAAGAAACAGGGCATGTACACCCATATGCCTACTCCTAGCAGGTCGTGGGAATCCATCTTAATGGACTACATGTCAGGCGTCTCATCCACCAAGAGGGGAAATGAATGTGTTTTTGTGGTTGTTGATCGCTTTTCCAAGATGGTGATTCTAGCTGCCTGCAAGAAGAACATCACAGTAGAATCCATTGCCAAGCTCTTCTTTGAACGAGTATGGGTACATTTTTGGATCCCACAAACCATTATCTCAGAACGTGATAGTTGGTTCCTTAGCTCATTCTGGTCGAGCCTCTAGTCACTGTTGGATACCAAGATCACCAAATCCACTACCTTCCACCCCCAGACAGATGGCCAAACTAAGGTCGTCAATCAGATGGTCGTACATATCATGTGCATGTACAATTAAAAACAATTCCTCACATGGGATGATATTCTTCCCTATGTCCAACATAGCTACAATCGAGCCCTGCATAGATCAACTAGCCACAACCCCTTTTAGGTGGGGTTGTGATTCCAACCATTAGGCTCCATGGATGTTGCACTACCCCTGGCAACCAGCTCAACCAACTTGTCCCCTGCTCTAGCAGAAGTTGAAAAAGCCACCCGGTTCATTAAGTAGATCCAGCACATCCACCAACGGGTTTAGGATATTCTAAAAAACTCTAATTCCAAGTACAAGAAACACCATGATCAACATCGGGTGCCACATAAGTTTCAGGTGGGAGACAAAGTTTGGTTGCATTTGTAGAAAGAATTCCTTACAGGACCCCATCATAAGTTTCTCCCACTCTTTTATGGGTCGTACATGATCACAAAGGCTTTGGGTGACAATGATATTGAGCTCAACATTCCTCCCTTCCTTGGTCTGCATCCAGTCTTCAATGTGGCTCTCCTTTAGCCATATTTCCCATCATTATTAGACACCTCAGAGATAGCAGAGCAGTTAACCCCAACAAATCTCAAACCTGATTGCATGCAACAGGCATCCAATGATCAGATTGTGGACACACATATCAAGGGCACTCAACAACAAAGAATCCATATTTATCAAGTCGTCAAAGTAGGGTAGCTCCTGCACCAAGGCAAGTGGCTCACTCGGGGCCAAATTTAGCAGAAATTTCCTCACCTGAGGGGAGAACTCAATGCAATGCAGACCATTACTTCCTAAGGAGGGAGGATTGATCCAAGTTGTTATCGATGGCCATACACCTATTCCACTGGCTCGAAAAATATTTTTCCACCTTGGCAGTTTTTCGACAATTGTTCGGGTTCCAAACTTCTTGGGTTGTTTTGAGGCCCTAAACGACAGTTTTCGGGGATTTGGGGCCCAGGTGATTGTCATATTCATTGAACTGGTCCAATCAAAAATTTTCTTCTTGGTTAGACCTTTCCAACGGGCTATCACACGCCTAAAACAGAGATCGTATGCAAAAGTTACGACCCTGGGAAGTTTAAGTACTAACTTACCCAAACGGGGCCCACATGACTTTTGGCACTTCATCTCCAAGGGTTAGATTTTTGGATGTATAGGGTTTTTGATGTTCCTGTTTATTGTAAAATTCCTTCAAAACCTCATTTTAACCATCTTCTTGCAAATGAGCTCAACCATCACATCTCTTCTCAAAGATAAGTCGCCAATATTCCAGCAATCTTGTTCTCCATTGCATTTTACAGTTTCATCTTATTTCCTTATTGAATAGAAAACCAATTTTACTGTATCTATGTTATTTTGTGTTAAGCATATTTTAATAATCTATGTTCATTTCGTTCTTCTCATAAAATCTGAATTAGTGGTATCAGACCAGTCTGCTCCTGGTCGTCTTAATGGATATCCCCAACGAGGTCAGGGTACAAAGAATTGGATCTCGAGCTTGTTTCTCTTGAGGACAAAATCTCTCGCACGCCCAAGTGACCTATCATGGCAAAAGAAAACAAATATCATGAGACAAGAGATCGTTTCAAAATGTTTCTTGAGGAATCCCTCACACAACAGAGGAACGAGATGATGGATAGTTTCACACAAATCCTTCGGTGGCTACCAACATGCAACACATCTTCCTCGAGCGAAGGCACCACCCCCTTCAAGGCACCAATCAAATTTGATATTCGAATATTTGAAGGATAGATAAACGCAGATGTTGTAAACAAGTGGTTGAATCTACTAGAAGGGTATTTTTCTGACCATAACTTTTCAAATAGAGAAAAGATTACTTTTGAGCTCCTCAAAGTCGTTCCCCATGTCAAATATTGGTGGGAAACTTTCTGTGAGAAAAAGGAAACAGAGGAAACCTCATTATTTACAGTCATGGCCACCTGGGAATCCTTCAGGGATGCTATTAAGGAACAATACTACCCTATCAAAAGTTATGAATACTTGTATACCAAATAGACCACATTGTGCTAAGAAAGAGACCAAGCAGTGTCGGATTTCACAAATATCTTTCATACCTTGCGAACCGAGATGGGTATCAAAGATTCAAAGTGACATCTGGTGCTAAAGTATCGCGATACTCTACATAGATACATCTAGACCGAAATGGAATTTCCATACATCTCTTGCTTGGGCACGGCCTACCAATATGTCGTCAAAATTGAGCAAAATATTAAACAAAAGACGTGGCAATTTGGGCCTGGGAACCCCTCACAATAAAAGTAAGGAAAGGGCAGCCCAAACCCACATAACAAAGGACAGAGAAAATATGGATAGTATATGGACAACCATTCCAAGATGCAAGAAAACAAGGACACCAAAAAGACAAAGAATGATACTCGGAAGTGGTGCCACTTCCATAAGAGCCCTTGGCATAAGTCTACTAACTGCGGCTCAAAGCAGTCGTTGGTGATCGAAGTGAAAGCGTCTAAATCAGATGTGATTTATGACTTTGATTCAGAACCAAAAAGGGAAAGATAGATCATTGATGCAGAACCCAGTGCCACTGTTTCTACCACCAAGCTCCAGCCTAGTGAACCAGACGAGCCAGAAGAAGGAGAGTGCCTCTTCCATTCACAGATGTGGGTAAAAGGCACCCCGCTGCAATTCATATTTTATAGTGGCATCCAGAAGAACCTCATCATGATAGAGGTCTTCAAGCATCTATCCCTAATGAAAACATCTCAACCACAACCCTACACCATTGGATAGCTCCAAGGAAGCGATCTTTGCATCAACCAACAGTGTAGATTGTTGTACAACATCAATCCCTTCACAGATGAGGTATTATGTGATGTTGCTCCTCTCGAAGTTTGTAATGTTATTTTAGGCCAACCTTATTTATGGAAATGTCATGATGTATATGAGTCTAGGCCATGTAGTGTTATTATTACTTTGAACATGAAATTGTATAGGATACCCGAGGCAGTCCCTCCTAGTGATATTTCCTTGATCTCTGCCAAGCAATGCAGGAAGGTCATCTCTCAAACTAGGAAATCTGTATTCTTCGTGATTCACTCTCAGAGTGAGTGAAAGATTGAAACCACATCTAGGGAATCTGCAACCAATCTCTCCACACAATAGAAGCAGGTGGATAAGGTCATGGAAGAATACTCATATATATTATCATCTCCTATTGGAGTACCTCTCCATTTCCAGGTCAAACATTCCATCGATCTGACCCCAGGCACACCACTACCCAATGGGCCAGTCTATCGCCACTCTTTGTTAGAAAAAGGCAATATCAAGAGACAGATCCAAGAACTACTCCACAAGGGGCACATCCATCCCAACTCATCGCCTTGTGGGAGCCCAATTGTGTTGGTGAAAAAGAAATATGGGACCTAGTGACTCTGCATTTATTATTGGGCCCTGAATAAAATCACAGTCTGAAACCGGTACCCGATTCCTCGAATCGACGACCTCCTTGATAAGCTCAAGGGGCCCAAATAATTCAATAAGATTGATCTGAAGTCTAGATACAACCAGGTCCCAATAGAACAAAAAGATATATGGAAGAATGACTTCAAGTCAAAAGAAGATCTTTTTGAATTGTTGGTCATGCCCTTTCGTTTGACAAATGCTCCAACAAATGTTATGATGGACAATATCCTACGAAATTTCACCAATAATTTTGTAGTGTTGTATATGTATAACATCCTCATCTACAACAAGACTTGGGTGGAACACTTGCAGCATATTCAACAAGTTTTGCACACCCTGCAACAACACAAGCTATATGCAAACTTAGAAAAATGCTCCTTCAGCATGGACATGGTCCATTACTTAGGATACATCCAGGGATGATTTTAAGGATGGAAATTTATTTTAAAATGTAGAAACCTTGGCGAATATTAGTAATCCTTCATATGCCAACTATAAATGTTTGGCGATATTTTTGTAAATATTCAAATTTCTAAGTATTCTATATAGTTTGTATAAAATTTTGATGATTTTAAAGGTCAAATAATTTTATCCTGTAGAATTTGGCTGAATCATTTTTAGAATAAAGAATATTTTTTGCAAAAAAACCATGGAAAATTAGCCCATGAGCGAAATTTAGCCCCTAAAATCATCCCTGGATACATCGTTGATAATAATGGTGTGGATGTGGATCCAACCAATATCCAGATCATCCGTGACTGGCCAGCCCCAACCACACTCACTGAACTTCAGAGCTTCTTGGTCCTCGCCAATTTCTATCACAGTTTCATGCTAGGATTCTCTCATATCCCATGGGCCCTCAGCCAGGTAACTAGGGGTGGTGGTAAGGAAAAATTTGTGTGGGGCTTGTCCCAAAAACAAGCCTTCAATGAATTAAAGAAGTGTTTTTGCTCATCCCCGATACTTTCATTACCGTACCTACAACATCCCTTTGAGATCGAGACAGATGCTTTAGATTATGTTGTGGGCATCATTCTCACTCAACACGGCCACCCTGTGGCATATCACAGTGAGACACTATCAGATGTTGTCCTTAATTACCCTACTTACGATAAAGAAATGTACTCCATTGTGCAAGCCTACTGCAAGTGGAGACATTACATTCTTGGGAAGGAGATAGTCATCCACACTAATCACAAGCCACTATAGTTCATGCAGACCCAAGGAAAATTGCAGAATGACTACCATCAGAAGTGGTCAACACACTTACATCATTTCCACCTCAACATCAAGTATAAAACATGAAGTACCAATCGAGTTGTTGACTTCCTCAGCCAACCTCCAGTCATGAAATAACCACGGTGATATAATATTGTGGCCAGGAGACCTCTGGATGGCCCCACCTCTACGAGACAAACCCTAACTTCTCCACCACCTACCAAATGTGTGGCACCAACTCAGTGGTCGCTAATTTCCATATTCAGGACAGGTTGTTGTGCCATCTGGGCCATCTCTGCAATCCATCAAGAGAGCGTGGGAATATGATTTGGGAAGCTCACTATAGTCAAGTGGTAGGACACTTTGGCATCAAAAAAACAGTGGCAGTGTTGCATAAACATTTCTACTGGCCGAAACGTCGACAGGATGTCGATAAGTATATCAGGTCCTGCACCACCTGCGTTATTGCCAAACCGACCACTAATAAACATGGCCTATACACCCCTCTTACTACTCCTACAGGCTGTGGGAATCCATCTCAATGGACTACATGTCAGACTTCTCATCCACTAAGAGGGGAAATGACTGTGTTTTTGTGGTTGTTGATCACTTTTCCAAGATGGCAATTATGGCTGCCTACAAGAAGAACATCACAGTAGAAGCCCCTGCCAAGCTCTTCTTTGAAGGAGTATGGGTACATTTTGGTATCCCACAAACCATTATCTCAGACCGTGACAGTTGGTTCCTTAGCTCATTCAGGTCAAGCCTCTAGTCATTGTTGGATACCAAGCTCACCAAATCCACTACCTTCCACCCCCAGACAAATGGAAAAACTGAGGTCGTTAATCAGATGGTCGTACATATCCTTCACATGTACAATTCAAAAAACCCATGCACATGGGATAAGAGTCTTCCCTATGTCCAACATAGATACAACCGAGCCCTGCATAGCTCAACTAGCCACAACCCCTTTCAGGTGGGGTTGGTATTCCAACCATTGGGACCCATGGATGTTTCACTACCCTTGGAAACCACCTCGACTGACTCATCCCTTCCTCCACCAGAAGATGAAAAATCCACCTAGTTCATTGAGAAGATCTAGCACATCCACCAATAGGTTCAGGATATTCTATAGAAGTCTAATGCGAAGTACAATTAGAGCCATGATCAACATCGGGTGCCACATAAGTTTCTGGTGGGAAACAAAGTTTTGTTCCATTTGTAGAAAGAACACCTTACAGGGCCCCATAGGAAGCTTCACCCACTTCGTCATGGGTCAGAAACCATCACCAAGGTTGTGGGTGACAATTATTTTGAGCTCAACATTCCCCCCTTCCTTGGTCAGCTTCCAGTCTTCAACGTGGCTCTCCTTCGACCATATTTTCCACCATTATTGGACACCTCAGAGATAGCAGAGCAGTTGAGACCAAAAGATCTCAACCCTGAATGCATGCAACAGGAATCTAGTGATCATATTGTGGACACACAGATCAAGGGAAATTGATAGCAAAGGATCCAATCTTATCAAATCGTCAAATCAAGGCAACTCCTGCACAAGGGAAGTGGCTCACCGGGGGCCAAATTCAGCAGAAATTTCCTCATCTAATGGGGGAACTCAACGCAATGGAGAAAATTTCTTCCTAAGGAGGGAGGATTTATCTAGGTTGATATCCTTTTCCACCCACCTATTCCACTGGCTTGAAAAACAGTTTTCCACCTTGGCAGGTTTTCGATAGTTTTTTGGGTTCCAAACTTCCAGGGTCGTTTTGAGGCCCTAAATGACATTTTTTGGGGATTTGGGGCCCATGTGATTTCTAGAGGTAATGACCTAGGCCAGTCAAAAAAAAAATTCTTGGGTAGACCTTTCCAACGGGCTATCGTGCGCCTAATACGAAGATCATATGCAAAAGTTACGACCCTGAGAAGTTGATGTACTAACTTACACAAATAGGGCCCACATGACTTTTGGCACTTCATCTCCTTGGGTTAGGTTTTTGGATGTCTAGGGTTTTTGACATTCCTCTTTATTGTAAAATTCCTTCAAATCCTCATTGTAACCATCTTCTTGCAAATGAGCGCAACCTTTACATCTCTTCTTAGAGATAAGCTGACACCATTCCAACAAGCTTGTTTTCTGCTGCATTTTACAGTTTCATCTTATTTCCTTATTGAATAGAAAACTAGTTTTATTGTATCTCTTTAATTTTTTTTAAGCATATTTTAATAATATGTATTCATTTCATTCTTCTCATCAAATCCAAATCAGTGGTATCAAAGCAGTCTTCTCTGTGTCGTCTTAATGCATGTCCCCAATGAGGTCAGGGTACAAAGCATTGGGTCTCGAGCTTGTTTCTCTTGAGGAAAAAATCTATCGCACGCCCTAGCGACCTATCATGGTAGGAGAAAATAAAGATGATGAGACATGATATCCTTTCAAAATGTTTCTTGAGGAATCCCTCATGCAACAGAGGAACAAGATGATGGCTAGTTTTGTGCAAATCCTTCGGTGGATACCAAAAGACGACACATCTTCCTTGAGCGGAGGCACCCCCCCCCCTTCAATGTACAAATCAAATTCGATATTCCTATATTTGAAGGTCATATAGATGCAGATGTTGTAGACAAGTTGTTGAATCTAATAGAAGGGTATTTTTTTGTCCATAACTTTTCGAATAGAGAAACGATTACTTTTGCGCTCCTCAAAGTTGTTCCGCATGTCAAATATTGGTGGGAAAATTTCTCTGAGCTAAAGGAAATAGAGGAACCCTCATTATTTACAATCATGACTACCTGAGAATCCTTCAGGGATGCTATTAAGGAACAATACTACCATGTTGGAAGTTATGATGACTGGTATACCAAATTGACCACATTGCACCAAGAAAGAGACCAAGCAGTGCCAGAGTTCAAAAATATCTTCCATACCTTGTGCACCAAGTTGGGTAACAAATATTCAGAGAAAAATATGGTTCTCAAGTATCATGGTGCTCTGCATAGATACATACAGACCGAAATGGAATTTCTAGACATCTCGTCCTTGGGCGCGACATACCGATATGCTGTCAAAATCGAGCAGAATCTCAAACAAAAGACGCGGCAATTTGGGAATGGGAACCCCTCACAGCAAAATCCAGGAAAGGGTGGCCCAAACCCACATAAAAAAGGATAAAGAAAATATGGACAGTATCGGGACAACCAGTCGAAGACACAAGCAAAGAAGGACACCGAAAAGACAAAGAAAGATACAGGGAAGTGATGTGACTTCCATAAGAGCCCTTGGCATAAAACTGCTGACTGTCATTCAAAGCAGTCGTTGGTGGCCTATGTGAAAGCCTCTGAATCAGATGTGGGTTCTGATTCTGAGTTAGAACCAGAAAGGGGAAGATATATCATTGACATGGAACCCAGTGCCACTGTTGCTACCACCAAGCTCCATCTTGGTGAAAAATACGAGCCAAAAAAAGGAGAGAACATATTCCATTCACAGATGTAAATAAAAGGCACCCTGCTACACTTCATCATTGATAGCGGTGGTGAGAAGAACCTCATCTTAGCAGAGGTCGTCAAGCGGTTGGCTCTGCCAACAACGTCGCACCCAATTCCCTACACCATTGGATGGCTCTGCCAAGGAATCGATCTCTGCATCAGCCAACAATGTTGACTGTAGTACGACATCAAGCCCTTCAAAGATAAGGTATTATGTGATGTTTCTCCTCTCAAAGTTTGTAATGTTATTTTGGGACAACCTTATTTATGGAAACTTCATATTGTATATGATTCTATGCCTCATAATGCTATTATTACTTTGAACAAGAAATTGTACAAGATACTCGAGGCATTTCCTCCTAGTGCTATTTCCTTGATCTCTTCCAAGCAATGCAGGAAGGTTATTTCTCAGACCGAGAAATTTTTCCTCTTCATGATTCACTCTCAGAGTGAGTGAAAGATCACAACCACATCTAAGGCCTTTGCGACTGATCTCTCCACACAACAGAAGAAAGTGGATAAGATAGTGGAAGAATACTCATATATCTTCTCCTCTCCTACCGGGGTACCTCTGCACTGCTAGGTCAAGCATCCCATCGATCTAACCCCAGGCGCACTGCTACCCAATGGGCCAATATACCACCACTATCTATTAGAAAATGAGGAGATCAAGTGGCAGATCCAAGAACTACTCCACAAGGGGCACATCTGTCCCAAATCATCGACTTGTGGGAGCCCAATCGTGCTGGTACAAAAGAAAGATAGGACATGGCGACTCTTCATTGATTACTGGGCCCTGAATAAAATCACAGTCCAAAACCAGTACTTGATTCCCTGAATCGACGACATCCTTGATCAGCTCACATGGAACAAATACTTCAATAAGATTGATCTGAAGTCTAGATACCACCAGGTACCAATAGAAAAAACATATGTATGGAAGGTTGCCTTCAATTGAAAAGAAGGTCTTTTTGAATGGTTGGTCATGCCCTTTAGTTTGACAAATGATCCAAAAAAATTTATGAGGATGATGAACGATGTCCTATCACCTTTCACTAATACTTTTGTAGTGGTGTATCTAGATGACATCCTCATCTACAACAAGACTTGGGCAAAACACTTGCATCATATTCAACGGGTTGTGCACACCCTGCGGCAACACAAACTATATGCAAACTTGAAAAAATGCTCCTTAGGCATTAACATAGTCCATTACTTAGGCTACATCATTGATCAGCATGGTGTGCATGTGAATCCAACCAAGATCCAGGTCATCCGTGAGTGGCCATACCCAACCACACTCACTGAAATTCATAGCTTCTTGGGCCTTGCCAATTTCTATCGCAAGTTCATACTGGGATTCTCTCATATCGCATGGGCCCTCAACCAAGTAACCAGGGATGGTGGTAAGTAAAAAATTTTGTGGATATTTTCCCAACAACAAGCCTTCGATGAATTGAATAAGCATTTATGGTCATCCCCGATACTTTCATTACCAAACCTGCAACATCCCTTTGAGATCTAGACAAATGATTCAGACTATGCTCTGGGTGTCATTCTCACTCAACACAACCACCCCATGGCATATCATAGTGAGACACTATCATATGTTGTACATAAGTAACCTACTGAAGACAAAGAAATGTACTATGCTGTGAAAGTTTTCCACAAGTGGAGACATTACATTCTTGGGAAGGAGACAATCATCCACACTGATCATAAGCCACTACAGTTCATGCATACCCAAGGCAAATTGCATAATGACCACCATTAGAAGTGTTCAACATACTTACAACAGTTCCACCTCAAAATCAACCATGTTTCTGACTACCTCATCCGACCTCCAGTCATGGCACTCACCACAATACTAGACTCTTGCAGTGATGAGACCTTCAGATGGCCCCACCTCTACAATATAGACCCTGACTTATCCACCACCTACCAAATGTTGGGCGTCAACTCAGTGGTCACTAATTTCCATATTACGGACATGTTGTTGTGTTGTTTGGGCCATCTCTGCGTTCCATCAAGCAGACACACGAAGCTAATTTGGGAATCTCACTCAAGTCAGGTGGAAGGACACATTGGCATCGAAAAGACAGTGGAAGTTCTATAGAAACATTTGTACTGGCCAAAACTTCGACAGGATGTCGACAAGTATATCAACTCCTACACCACCTGCGTTATTGCCAAATCGACCACTAATAAATAGGGCCTATACACCCCTCTACCTACTCCTAACAGGTCATGGGAATCCATCTCAATGGACTACATGATGGGCCTCTCATCCATCAAGAGGGGAAATGACTGTGTTTTTTGGTTGTTGATCTCTTTTCCAAGATGGTGATTCTAGCCGCCTGCATGAAGAACATTACCGCAGAAGCCACTGCCACGCTTTTCTTTGAATTAATATGGGTACATTTTTGGATCCCATTGTTCGACAACACAGGTATTCCAACAAAGGACAAACACCTTCAGTAACCACTCACATAACCAGATCAAATATCAACAAACTGATGTCTTCATGTGGTAAAACCCCCACGGGGAAATATCCACAACCCCAGCCAACGCGGCCACTTGGAGAAGTTTATTAATGCAAAAGAAAAAGATTACAGAGATATTTTACAAGAGAGTTTCTCATAATCGATCATCGGCAAATGACCCTCCATGCTCTTTAAATAAATATCATGGACCAATCATGTGTTAAGCCATAGATCAATGGTCATTAAGATTGAGGAGAGTATGAACCGTTGGATCACTCTATGTCGGGAACATATCGTGACCGTCAGATTTCCTAACTACAAATGCATACTAATGCATACTAAAGAAACTCACTTTTACCTAACGACACATTAGACCAAGTAGATATTAACTAACTCCTAAGTGTCTAAATATCCTAACATCCCCCCTTAAGAACAATTTGGGATAAGATTGAAGGATTTACAATGATGACACAATAGGAGAAGGAAGGAGGAATTAAAGCCTATCCCCCATTAATGACAACTTCATGAACTCCTAACATAGATTGAAGTTTGGAAAACTTCGCTTCCGTAAGAGACTTTGCGAAAATGTTTGCAACTTTATATTTTGTAGGACAAAAGAGCACTTCAATAACTTGATCATGAATGAGATTTTTGATGAAGTGCATGTGTATCTCGATGTGTTTTCTATGCTTATGTTGAACTGGGTCTTTGGAAATATTGATGGCACTCTGATTGTCGCACCAAAGGATGGTTTGATGTTGTTGCTGGAATCCAAATTCTGAAAGGATCTGTCAAAGCCACAAGGCTTCTTGAATTTCATTTACCGATGCTCGATACTCTGCTTCTACTGAAGAAAGTGAAATAACCTATTGTTTCTTACATGCCCAAGTGACAGGTCCTGAACCAAGGCTAAAAACATAACCTGCGGTAGATTTCTGATCATCAAGGATGCTGACCCAATCTAAATTAGTGAAACTGAGCAATAAAGGATGCCCCCTTGAATTGTAATGTATCCCAAACTGAACTGTACCATGGACATAGAGAAGTATCCTTTTAGTCTATTTCCAATGGATTTTATGGGGTGTTTGAATATATCTGGAAACAAGACCAACAACAAAGGAAATATCAGGATGGGTATGAGTCAAGTATAAGAGGCTACCAACTAACTAACGATACAGGGTGGCATCAACTTTGGGAGAAGTATAGGTGGCACTAATCTTGACTCCATATTGGAAGGGAGAAGCTATTGGTTTACAATCGTCCATGTGAAAGAGACAAAGAAGGTCACAAGCATACTTATTCTGGGAAAGAAAAATCCCTTCATTGGTTTTCAAAACTTGGAGGCTAAGGAAGTAGTGCAAAAAACCTATGTCTGTCATTTCAAATTTCTTCTTAAGGCTGGTTTTCACATGGTTTAAAAGTTTTGAGTCACTACTAGTAAGGATAAGGTCATCAACATAAAAGACAAGGATTATGAGATGGCTTCCTGCTTTCTTGGTATAGACATCAGGATCATAATGGCATCTAGAGAATCCAACGACAATAAGAAATTTTTCCATTTTGGCATACCAATCTCGGGGAACTTGCTTGATACCATAAAGAGATTTCTTAAGGAGACAAACAAGGCTAGAGTCATTATGGACATAGCCAAGAGGTTGTTCCATGTAGATTTCTTCTTGCAAATCTCCGTGCAAGAAGGCAGATTTAACATCCATTTGATGGAACTCCCATTTATGTGAGGCAACAAGGGAAAGAACAAGGCAAATGGAATTCATTTTGGCTACAGAGGAAAAGGTTGCATTATAGTCAATTCCTTCAACTTGGGAAAATCCTTTGGCAACTAATCGAACCTTGTGTATTTCAAAACTTCCATATGATGCATACTTATTTCTGTAGACCCATTTATATCTAACAAGTTTTCTTCCTTTTGGAAGAGGTACAAGATCCCAAGTATCGTTTTCCATTAAAGAACAATACTCTTCATTCATTGTTATATCCCAATGTGGATGACCTAAAGCTTCTGAAAATGTCTTTGGATCATGAGTTTATGAAACTTGAGCCAAAATAGAAGAGGCTTGTTGGAACTGTAAACATGTCTAACATTGATCTGAAGGATCACATACAATATCACTAGCTGCTTCTCGTGTTGAACGAACCCATATATGAAGCGGTGGAGCTGGTGTTGGTTCAGGTTCAAAGGACTCATCTGGAGGAAGGTGAGCAGGAAGAGGTGGATTTTCATCCACATTGTCATCATCTGAAGAAGAAACCAGAATAGGAATAGAAGAAGGCACAAATGTAGAAGATGGATCGCATGCCGAAGAAGGGACAACCGCAGAATTAGGCTCGCAGGCCAAGAGATTTTCATCAAATTTAACATATATTCTAAGAATAATTTCATTACAATGTGGTTGAAGAATTCTATAAATTTTGACATCTTCAAAATAACCAACAAATATACACTTCTCACTTTTAGGTTGCAATTCTTTCCTTTTCTCATCAAGAATGTGA
This sequence comes from Picea engelmannii, assembly GCA_009831015.1. Classification (NCBI taxonomy): domain Eukaryota; kingdom Viridiplantae; phylum Streptophyta; class Pinopsida; order Pinales; family Pinaceae; genus Picea; species Picea engelmannii. The sequence continues at coordinate 200,862 of ML782727.1, forward strand.
GCCCATGCTATACTATCAAATACATGGAAGTGACTTACATTTGGTTTAATTTTAGTCCAAGATTATTCTGTTGTTATATTTTTAAGATCCTTTGTGGGAGTGCGATTTAATATATAATTTGCACAGTTGATGGCTTATGCCCAATACTTTAGACTCAATTCCTTAGATTGGATCATACAATTAGCCATTTCTTTTAATGTGTGGTTCTTTCTCTCAGCAACACCATTTTGTTGTGGTGTATATGGAATAGTTTGTTGCATTTGGATTCCCTCTATAGTTCAGTAACTTGTAAAATTATTGTTCACATATTTGCCTCCATTATCTGTTCTTAACCTTTGAATTTGATGTCCAGATTGCTTTTCTACAAGAGCCTTGTAGGCCAAAAACTTGTCAAAAAAATCACTCTTAAGTTTTAATAAGTAAACCCAAGTACATCTGGAAAAGTCATCAATGAAATTTAAGTAATACTTGCACCCAGAAAAAGAAGGAGAAGAAAGTGGACCAGACAAATCACTGTGAACAAGCTGCAAAGGATCTAAGGTGTGCCAAGAGGCACAGTTTTCAAAACTGTCCAAATGATGTTTCTCAAGAACACAACCGGCACAAACACCATCTCTTCATGAAACAAGAGGAAGACTAGTCACCATCTGTTGATTACATAGTTGGTGCAATGAGCGATAGTTTAGATGACCAAACCGCTCATGCCAAAATTTTCTCAAGTCATCACTATGAGCAACAAAAATTGATGAAAAAGATGATGACCCAAAGTTGTCAAACTTGTACAACCTGGTAATATCATCAACAATTCTAGTTGCAAGAACGTTCTTAGGATCTTTTAGATCCTTGATTACAACTTGGTGAGGTGAAAAATCTACGGTTTTACCTTCACCTGAATGAGTGATTTGATATACTGATAGAAGGTTACAATAAAGACTTGGAACACATAATACATCATTGAAATGATCATTTTCTACTTGAACTATTCTAGATCCTTCAACACTAACAGATCTATCATCACCAACAAATATTTTCTTGGTGTTACATTCATTTAGAGTAGAAAATATGTCTCTATCCTTAGCCATATGATAAGATTCTCCAGAATCAATAAGCCACGTATCAAAAGTAGAAGTGGAAGGTGTATTGAAGGTGAAACCAGAAGTAGAAAGTGCATGTCCATGAGAAGAAGAAGAAGAAGAAGAATCAATACTGATGTTGTGCTTCTTCATCACTGCTTTTAAAGTTGCCATCTTCTTGAAACATTTGGACTCATCATGACCTCTTTATCAAAAAAGTTGCAATGTTTGTCAATCTTCTTATTTTTATGTTTTTCTCATTTGTCTCCATTCGGAGAAAAATATGTCTGAGTGGTTTTAGGACCCTTATATTTCTTGTTGTTGTGGCGAGGATTTTTCTTCTTTGGATTCTTGGGTTTATCTTTCTGCTGGGCAACTAAGGCTTTGTTGGAGGTACCTACAGTGTGGATCACTCCAAGTTGTACAAGCTTATCTTCTTCTCTAATCAAAGAAGTACAAAAGGACTCAAGAGTAGGTTTTTTATAAGCTTTCCCTAGAGCCTATCTCATGGCATAAAATTTATATACAAACACAGAATATGCACTACCTAGCTTAGAAAGAATAACATAGATGCAACGCTCTTCCTCCATTTTTATCTTACATTCTTCACATAAAATTCTAAGTGTTTTAAACCTCGATAGATAGTCTCCAAGGAAAGAAAAATCACTTGGACTCAAGGTCAGTACTTGATTTTCTAACTGTTGTGCTCGAATAATATTGAGTTTACCAAACACAAATTCAATCTTTTCCCAAGCTTCTTCGGGGTCATCAATTTCTTGAAGGTGGTTTCTTAAATCAGGAGAGATGGAAATTTTGATTAGTCCACATGCTTCGTCACTCCTATTAGCCCATTTGGATTTATTATCATCATTAGTGGGTTCTTTTTCATTTCCCAATGTAATCTGGTACAAGCCTTTACTTCTTAATAAATCTTCCATATGAGATTTCCATTGAAAGTAGTTGGTGTTGGTGAGAAAAACATTACTTGTAGAAGACATATTAAATATGTAGATAATATGGATTTAAAAACTAATACTAATGATCTGGATGGAAAGAGCTCGAAAATTTATGCGATTTAAAAAAAAAAACAGCACTGAAAATAGACTTCGGATGTGAGAGTTATGCCCTTTAAAAAAAAGGCATAAACAGTAACCAAATGACCACATGATAGTGTAAGTTGTTTTATGAAGTGACCCACTTTTATAAACAGAAGTGGGGATCACTTTTACAATGAAGTTAATTTATAACAGAAAATTTGCATGCAAATAAATAACTCTAAAATAAAATATTAAAGCTACTTATAGTGATTCACTTTTATACTTAAACTGAAATACACTTTACAATTTTAGCATGAACTTTTTCAAAAAAAAGTAACAAAAGAGAAAATTGAACTCAAGACCTCTTACTTAATAAGGAAAATTTTAACCAAATGATCTAGAAAAACATATTGTAATGTTCAGAAGGAGGATTGGGGGTGTTGGTGTTGTTGTTGTTGAAGACGGCCTTGGAGAGCGTGCTAAAAAAAACTCTTTTCACACAAGAAAAACTTTTCACTTCTCGATGACAACAAGGGTTAGATCTCAGTTAGCTTACTTGGAAGATGCACCTTTTCCTATATGTTTCTGATTTTCCAAGATCACACAGGGTGTGGGGAAAAGATTATATGCAGATCTAAAAGAGTCGCAACCTGGAAATAAATAATATAAAACCAAAATACTACTCTGCAAAAAAATTTAAAATGCATATTCAAGCCTTATACCTTCGGATCTGACTGTAATGGTCGTATCTTGGGAAAACAAAAACCTTTTCGGGTGAAATGAAAAGTGTTCCTAAATGAAATGCATGCTCTAGATGAAATGGAACAGTCCTCTTAGCCCATAAATGTATGCAAATGACAGAAAATGGAGATGAGGTAACTCGACTTCACGATCTCAATCTACAACAGGAGTGGGTCTTCAAACAAGCTCTGATACCATGTTTGACAACACATGTATTCCAACAGAGGATGAAAACCTTCAGTAACCACTCACATAACCATATCAAATATCAACACACTGAGGTTTTCACGTGGTAAAACCCCTACGGGGAAACATCCACACCCCCAACCAACGCGACCACTTGGAGTAGTTTATTATTGCAAAAGAAAAATATTACAGAGACATTTTACAAGAGATTTTCTCACAATCGATGATTGGAAAATGACCCTCCATGCTCTTTAAATATATATCATGGACCAATCAAGTGTTAAGCCATGGATCAATGGCCATTAATATCGAGGAGAGTATGAACCGTCAGATCACTCTATGTCAAGAACATATCGTGACAGTCGAATTTCCTAACTACAAATGCATACTAAAGAAACACACTAAGAAACTGTTGGCCCTTGGTTATGGAAGGAAGTGAAGAACAAGGAAGAAAAGGTGAAAAGTGAACTTCGCGGAAGACACGGTAACTGTCACTGGGTTGAAGTGAGCAAAAGAAAAGAAAAGATGGAGCGAAGTACAAAAATGAAAGTCGTTGGACGAGGAGATCGAGGATGACAGATCAACAAGGAAGATGAATCGAGGACAACTCAACAAGTGCAAAAAGCCACCATTGGATTCTTTGGAGCACCGCGTGAGAAGGAAGGAAAGACAGGTTGGTGAAGCCGGGGAAAAAGTGGGTCAAGTTAACCTAGGGTTTTAAACACCTAGGGTTTTGGCACCTAGGTTTCGGCCTAGGCTTGTCAGTGAAGTATTGTAATGTATAAATAAAGGTCAAGAGGACCTGGGTCGGGTTGGTACGATATTATTGTTGATCTATCTCTATTGTTTTGGTAAGAGATTATTGTATTGAGAGAGAGAAGTGATGAGAGAGGGAGACTTCTAGTATTGTAATATCTTTAGCTGTGTGCAAAGGCCAAGTCCTGTAGTTGGGTGCGCAGGAAGGGGAGAGAAAGAGAGAAGAAGAAAGAAGATCTGCTAGCTGAGAGCACAGACAAGAAATGTATTATTTACCTTAATAAATCATAAGCATAGTTATGTGGACATGTCCCTAGAGAGAGGGTGAACCACGTATATATTGCATTGTGTGTCTGATTGATGCTTAGATCTTTGTTGTTGTTCTATTGTAGTTTGCATTGTTGTGTTAGATCAGATATATAGTTGTACAGGATAGAGCTATCTTGATGAGTGATAGATGCATGTTGTGTTGTTGTTGTACTAGATCCACTTGATATTCCCCTGGTTGTAAACATATTTGTCCTGCAACCCCCTCATAGCTACTTCAGGTGAGACGGCATCTACTTCGCAGGCGTTGCTGAAAGGGCCAGTAGCTAGGGCTTGTTGGTTCTCTCTTGGAGTGAACCCTGGGTCTTCCCCTGTGCCAACAAATGGTTCTGTTGTCAAGACAGGAATCTTTGTGAGGGAATGTCAAGGTGGTTCCCATCGAAGACAGAGATTCAGAAGTGGATAGAATATCAAGAGAGGGACTTCACTAAAGCCCAGAATCTAAGTACTGAAGATTGGCTACAAAGATACATTTTCACTGACATTTACGAGATCTTCTTTGGAGGAATCCATCAGGAGCTATACGAGTGGTTGGCTAGGTAAGCAGATACCCAGTTCGATATCAGATATAGACCTCCCATGGATTGGACATCGATGTTGATCCAGAAGTTTAAGAGAGTCAATAACATTGTATCCAGAGAAGTAGATCATTGGTTTGATAGTACCATTCGAGGGTATATCACTGAGTTTGTTGTTGACAGAGTAGAATCGTATATCCAAGTTGAGAGATACTTTTTCAAAGGACTCAGAGGAAAATGTTTGCACTTTCTGAAGCTGAGAATCAAGATGTTGTTGCACGAAAATAATGTCTTGAAGATACAGTAGATTAGGTGGATTTGAAAAGGCTAATGTTCAAAAATTCGGACAGTGACATCGACACAAAAGTTGGGCATACGTGCAGTGGGAGAATATTTCAAGGGGTTCAACTTGAGAACATGTTTAAGAAAAACTACAGAGAAGAGGGTTTCTATAGTGGAGAAGAGGCAGATCTGATAGATGAAGAGCACTCAGAAACTGCTAGGACAAAGGAAGGAGAAGCCAAAGAACCTTGCCAGGATGAGCACGAAACTTCAAGAACCGTGCAAACTATTGAAGTAAGTACTGTTAATTCAGCAACACTAGGTAATCAAAATAATCAAAACCACCAGAGTCCTCAGAGTACTATTACTAGTAGCTAAACATCTACTCAGATAGAAAACCTAGGAAGCTCTATGGAAGATGAGATGAGGCTCCCTATATTTAGGGAAGATGGATATGAAGATCCTGATCAACATTGGTTTTTGTGCGAAACCGTATGGAATATTAAAAATGTCACCGATGAAGCTGTTAAAAGGACCTAGTTCAGCACTACCCCAAGGGATCGTTCAGTAATCTGGTATATGAAGCTTGTCTAAGGACTTGTGCAACCTAAGCCACTGGGTGAGATCAAGAATGCGTTGATTGCAGAATTCAACAAACCTAAGTCAGAGTCTCAATGTATTAAAGAATTGAAGGAGATCAAGCAGAAAGTAGCCGAGCCTGTTTGGGAGTTCGATCAAAGGTTCAAGACCTTAACAGGCCGATTAAATATCAGATCCCAAATGAATAGAATAAAGAATGGTTCATCGCTGCCCTTTTACCACACATCATAGTTACCTTGATGCAATAGAAAATTGCTTCGCAGGAAGAAGCATTGGAAATCGCTATGAAGCTTGAATCAACCCCTATGGGAGAATCCATCTCAGGTATGAGCCAAATCTTGAGCCAGCTGAATAGTTTGTCTTTGCAGGTCGAGGATATGAAGAAGGAAAAGTTGAAGGACAAAAGAGAAGATATACGGTGTGTAAGATGCAGATCAGAAGGCCATGATAAGGAACATTGTCCTTTATTCCATGAATATTTGGCCTCAGGGGAATAGAGCCCCTTGAAGTAAGTCAACCTGTCTTGGTGTGAAGTATGCAAACAATTGGCATCACACAGGTGAGTGTTATTACATGAAGAAGTATGTTCAGACTCCCACAAATTTATATTTCACATTTTGTAAGTCTGTGGGGCACGATGATAGGGATTGTAGGGCATATGACCTTATTCACAAAATATTGAGGGAAATATACAAGATCCAACGCGAAGCACAACAAGAAGGAAACACTCTGCAGTATAACTCCCCAGGAAGAGGAAATTTCAATCCTCGCGGTGGATACAAAGGACGAAGATGAGGAGGAGGAATAGGTTAAGTCTGAGGAAAGATCATTTGTTACAACTCCGTGCAACCAGGACACTTGGCAAGGGATTGTCAGAATCCTTGCACTACATGCATCTATTGCAGTTCATTCGACCATGTTATAGAAGATTTCACTGTGTTGCTAGCTAAGCTAAAGGAAATATGAGGACCTCAGTAGAATCCACAAGTGAAATTGATATATGTTGATCCTCCCAGGGAAAACCCTAAATTCGTTGTTATCACTCGATGAGGAACTGCTATAGGAGAGGATATAATGACTCAAGGAAAGATTGCAGAAGACTCAGGTATCAGGAAGGCTACAGAGAATACCCAAACTTTCGATGTAAAGAAAGAAAGACAAATATTTGAGGAATCAAGACAAGATTTCAAAGTAGATCAAGGTTCCTCATCAAAAATATAGCCAAAAATAAAAGAATATGGAATGCCTCGGGCATTTGATCAGTATTCTTCGCCACAGGAGGTAAAAGAGGTAAGAAAGCTCATGGAATTTTTACGCACCTATGTTAAGTTGATTCAGGATAAAGGCACTCTACAAGAGCTACAAAACTTAATCAAACAGTACAAACTAGGAAAGATAAACCCCTTACTGAATAGGGCAGTACATCAAATCAAAAAAAGGAGAAGGACAAATAAATAATTACACTTGAATGCTCAAATAGGAGAGTATGATATAGACTATGTGGTCCTCGACTTAGGGTCGGAGGTCAATGTCATGACGAAGCAAACTTGGGTACTAATGGGAAAACCAAGGTTGATCTATTCCCCTATCATACTTAGGATGGATAATCAACAAGATGTCATCCCATTTGGATGACTGGAGCATGTCCCTGTGGACATCGATGGAGTGAGAACGTTCACTGATTTCTAGGTAATTGAAATTGTTGATGACAGTTTCCCTTACCCTGCACTTTTAGGAATTGATTGGGCCTTCGATAACTCCATAGTGGTTGATTTGAAGAAAAGGCGTATGACATTTGAAAGAGATGGCCTTCAGTTCATTGTCACAGGGATGATTTTAAGGATGGAAATTTATTTTAAAATGTAAAAATCTTGGCGAATCTTACTAATCCTTCATATGCCAACTATAAATGATTGGCGATATTTTTGTAAAAATATTCAAATTTATAAGGATTTTATATAGTTTTTATAAAATTTTGGCGATTTTTAAGGTAAAATAATTTTATCCTATAGA
>ML782727.1:219282-243067 GCA_009831015.1 Picea engelmannii
AGTGTTAATACTGAGTCTCTGTTTGAGAGTAAGGGTCCTATTCTCTGATTACAAGATAGTTGTTCTTACCCATTGCAATGTTATTTTAAAATGTAATCCAGGATTCTTAATTTGAACTATAAAGAATTGCAATAGGGAGATCTATTTCCTGTGATACAATTCAGAACTTCATTTCATTTCAGCAAAGTTAGATAGAATGATTTCTTTACTACAACACTAAGTGCTTTTGGAATTGAGCATATATAGTGCGCAGCTACCTTTGAAACAAAAGACTTCCCTGGGTTGATAATTTATGTTTCACTTGGTTGTTTGAAATTAATTAAGCAATTATAGTGACCAACACTAACCACGGTTCTCAACTCTTGCGAGAATGATACCTCTAGGTGGCCACAATTATACAATAGTGACTCTAACTTTGTTTCTACGTATTAAACATTGAGTGCAGGGAAACAAGTCTCAGACTTCCACCTCCAAGATATGTTCTTATGCTATATGGGCCATATTTGTGTTCCTTCAAGCAAGCATGAAAAAATAATTTAGGAGGAACATTACAATTGGGAGGAAGGGAACTTCGGTGTGGAGAATACAATAGTGGTACATCAGAATCATTTCTTCCGTCCAAATATTCAATGAGAGATCGGTCAATATATCAGGTCATTCTCTTCCTGTGCCATTGCTAAACCATCCATCAAGAAGCAAGGGTTGTACATTCCTCTCCCTATCCCATGCAAGCCCTATGAGTCATTTTGCATGGATTATGTGTTAGGTTTTCCCTCCACTAAGCATGGTCATGTTTGTGTCTTTGTGGTTGTCGATCAATTATCTAAGATGGCCATTTTGGCACCATGTAAAAATAGTATCACAACTAAGGCCACTTCTAGGCTCTTCTTTGAGCATGTTTGGGTTCATTTTTTGCTACCAAGAACCATTATTTCAAATAGGGATATCAATTTACTTAGTACCTTTTGTTCCAGCCTATGGTATCTAATCGATGTGAAGTTAACCAAATCGACTGCCTTTCACCCCCAAACAGATGGCAAAATGAAAGTGGTCAACATAATTATTGTGCATATCCTATGAATGTACAATTCCAAGAATCCATGTACATGGGATGAGAGCCATCCATATGCTCAACATAACTATAACATATCCCTCCATAGCTCTATTTTCCATATCCCTTTCCATCTATGCTTAGGGTTTGTTGACTCGCAAACTTGCAACTAGCCACCAACATGCAAATAGTTGCAAAGCATAATTTAAAAAAATATATATTATCTATGATATAATAAGTATAACTATAGGTGGGCATCCCTAGAGAGAAATAAAGGAAATTTAATTATTTCAACTATCCTTAGTATGAATGTTACAACTTTGCTGAGATGGTTTCATTTACATTATACAATGATAATGTTCCATTCTTTGGTTTGATTATGAGTTTTACTATCGATTTGGTTGCATAGGAAGGAAAACGGTTATGCTTATAACAATTCAAAAGATCCTATTTTTTACATACATTCCACTCACAAAATTATATTTATACTCATATAGGAATATTATGGTTGTTGATTGATTCTCTAACATGGCCATTTTGGCATCATGTAAAAAGAGTATCACAACTGAGGCCACTACTAGGATCTTCTTTGAGCATGTTTGGGTTCATTTTTGGCTACCTCAAACCATTATTTAAAATAGGGATAGTAGGTTCCTTATTACCTTTTGGTCCAACCTATTGTCTCTAATTGACACCAAGTTAACCAAATCGAATGCCTTTAACCCCCAAACAGATGGGAAAATGGAAGTGCTCAACATAATGATTGTGCATATCCCGTGCATGTACAATTTCAAGCATCCACATACATGGGATGGGAGCCTTCAATAATTTAACATAGCTATAATAGATCCCTCCATAACTCTATTGTCCATATCCCTTTCTAGGTATGCTTGGGGTTTGTTTACTTGCAACTAGCCACCAGCCTGCAAATATTTGCAAGGCATAATTTAAATAAAAATATTATCTATGATATAATAAATATAACTATATGTGGGGAACCCTAGGGATAAAGAAATGAAGTTTAATTTCAACTATCCCCAGTATCAATGTTACAACTTTGCTTAGATGGTTTCATTTACATTATACAGTGATAATGTTTCCTGCTTCTGTTTGATTATGACTTTTATTGTCGATTTGGTTGCACAGGAAGGAAAAAGGTTTTTCTCATAAAAATTCAAAAGATCCTCTTTTTTACATACATTCCACTCATAAAATGCTATTGATACTCATACAGGAATATTATGAGGCATTATAAGGTTTTCTTTTACTTATAACTATTGTATCTTAACAAGCATTGATCACAAGGGTTGAATCCTAAAACCATGATATGGGAAGACAAGTTTATTTAGTGATTTGATTTACCATATACAAAAAATTTGGTCACATTTATTCCATGTGTCATACATTCATGTTATAATCCTTTGTATATATATATATATATATATATATATATATATATAAGTGTTCATTCTATAGGTGACATGTTGTAATCAAATGGTCGGTATTTTAAGTTTTCAATGCATATTGTATATGGTATAACATATGGACTCAATGTTGATGTTGTTGGCCACCTCATAGTTATATTTTTAAACTTCATAGGTGAATATATGTGTTGGTTGTGTTATTGGTGCACTTTCAATGTGGTTTTAAATGAAAGGTTGTATATGAGGTTTGATGTGAGATTTGGGTTGTCATTTGAGTTTTATTTTATATGGATGTCGACGTGGTTATGTGGCACAGTATTGTTGGCATACCTGGAAATATTCTAGATATGTGATTTTTTGAGGATGGATAGTGGAATATGAGTTGGATTAAAAAATTGATTTGTTGGTAATTTTTTAGGAACATGAAACCACATGCATTCAATGCATGATACATAGGAATTTACTCGTTGAGGTATATCACCCTGTTCAGGGGTTTTGGAATTTCATTTTTATTTCATGCTAGTTGAGTAACACTCTGGTTCCATAGATTGAATTTGGTAGTTGTGGTAACTAGGAGACTAGTTTTTCGGATATATTTAAAGAGGCAAGGAAACGTATGGATATTCTATCTCGTACCCATCAAATGCATTTTATATTTACAGTAATGGTTTTTGGAATAGCTTTGTTTGAATGGTAAATGCGTATGCTTGTTTTGATTGTCTTCTTTTACTCATTCTATCACTTCTAAAAGGAATGTTCCTCATTTTATCACTCTGTAATTTACCTTCGTCCTGAAAAATATTACCTCCCGGTCCTGACTATGTGAATTCATTGTAAATATCTCATTTATGATTTGGTGCAACTTTTTTTATATTATTTTTCAAAAATATATAGGTTCTATAGCAACTTCCTTTTCCATTCGTTTATATTTGAATCCTTAATAAAAAAATTGGAAAAGACTCATGGGTTTCTTTTTGTATGCATTTTGTTTTATGTTTCAAAGGGTTTTGAAACCATGTTGTTCAAATGGCATCCTATATTTCTACTCAACCATGCATTGTGAAGAGATTCCTTGAGAGTTATCCTATCATTGGTTTTGTTTGTATATGAAACCCTACCACTGGCATCGTAACTCCAAGATTGGGGAATGTTTTTGTCATTATATTCAATGATAAAACTTAGGTTTTTAAGTCTTGTTCATGACATGAAGACGTCTTGTCTTGAAGTTCAAACTTATGTGGGATTTACATGTCTTTCTAGCCCAATACCTATGCATTCCATATACAAAAAAATCTTTGTTAAGCTTCTGATAAGGGTTGATATATTTTTTAACAAGTAAAAAAGGTAATGTTACCCAGTTTTGAACCCTCGTTAATTTTGATAATTGCGATATGATTTATGTATACACAAATGTTTTAAGGCTCTTTCACCTAGTTTTATTGAAGGAAAGTTTATAAGAAAGGGTTTTAACCAATGTATTATATTTTGTGGTTTGAAATAACTGGGAGGGTTACACAATACAACTTTTGGTTTTGAAATGTTGGCATAAATTTTATTGACATATTCAATTTGTATAACCCTTGTATATTATTTGATGATGATTAAAAGACATCATGCAGAAATTCTATGTTGATATTAAGCTTCCTGGTAAATACAAAGTTGTTTGGAGATCAAGTCGTTGGTTTATGAGGCATACTTGTTTGAATTGGAATGAGAATGTGGTTGGGTTGTCTGAGAATTAGTAAAAAAAAAAACTACATACAAGATCAAATCCCTCATACTTTCACTTTTCATTCATCATTCCTTAATCCCCATGAATATATATCATTTATAAATTCAAGTTTTTCCCCATCGTTGTATGAAATATGAAATGTTTTTCTGTTAGTTTGGAAATGGATAGTTTGAAAACAACAATATATTTTGATCAATTAAAATTATGGTTTAAAGCAGGATTTGAAAAGGATATATTTCTAGATGGTTGTTCTTTAATTAAATATGTTTTGGATGAAGTCATGTATTTTGGAAAATAGTTGATTGTCAAGGTCAATCCCCTTCATACTCTCATTTTACATAAATTATTCCTAGTTCCCAAATATCATGTTCACTTTTAATTCATATATTCCCCCCTAATACATGAACAAATCCAAAGGTTTCCTTGGAAATGGACAATGAATATGCTAGCAGTTAATGAGGATGTGATTGACATAGAATTCATGAGATGATTATTGATAGACACTGGACATTAGAAAATGGTTGATGATTGATGTGTTGTTATTTTGAACATTTAACATTAATCTCTTTGTCATTTGTTTCACTTTCCATACATTACAAAACCACTCATATTCCCAATTACATTGTAACTCCCATGTTATTAAAGAAAATATTAGTTATATAAGATGATGAGGACTGAAAGTGCTTCGAAGCAAACAAAAATATTTTTGTTTGAAGTTACCCATCCTTACCTTTCTTTGACTTCATGCTTGCTTACTTATCAAGTCAGAGCTATTTCAAAAACATTATGACAATGCAAATGGTATTTGATGTTTTAATTGATAATGTATGCATAACCTTCCCTAGGCTTATCTTTAATAGATGATATTTTTCAGTAGAGGCATTCATGACAGAGGAAATAGAAGAATACAAAGAAGGACACATGTTTTTTGGAAAGGAGGAAACAAGATACTTCAATTTTCCATTCAATTTGATGTTGATTCCAAAGAGTTTAATAAAATATTACAAAAAGGTTTCTTGAACTTAGCCAGAAAAAGAGCTTTCCAACCCCATCCTCCACCTGAAATACCACCTTTGCACCCTCATCCTAGTATTCATGGAATACCAGTACAACTAGATGTATTCTTACAGCCATAAATTCCAGTCAATGGTGGCTGAAATGATGTTGTAAATAATTCCCAAGTACATGTTAATGGATAGTCCACATTGTCTTTTCCATTACCTCCTCCTCCACCTAAGAGTCCTTCCCAATACATTGCATCGGAAGTATCTCATGCTCATTCAACTCAAACACTAAAAATACTTAAGTCCCTTTCCCAAGAACCTCAACCTTCTAAAGGGAAACAATTGGCCAATTCTGCTAAGTTTGACCAATCCGAAGCATCCTCACACTCAATCACATCACATTCCAAACACCCTGGACATGAAGACAAACACATCTCTTTTGGATATATACACCTAGAAGCATCAACAATTAAAGGTAAAATACCCATCAAGGTAGGTTCACAGATGCCCAAGCTAAAAGAGTCTAAGGAAAGTGGACAAAGGTGGTCCGCCTCACATAAAAAAACATGATTTCTGATTTTATCATGTTATTTTACTTTGGCTTCACTATTGGGACACACTTTACTTATTTTGGACAACTTGTTGACTTACTTATTTTGAGCATGTACATGCATATATACTTGGTATTTGGGAGTCGCAAGTATGTTTTGAAATATTTGATGTGTGGGTCAATTGGTACATGTGTATATAATGATGTTTTGATGACATTGATGCATATTTATTAATGGAGGAACAAGGGGATATTTGGAAAATTAAACAATAGAGTTAATTAGGGGGTCCCCACCTATTAGTTAATATTTATTATATTCTTATCATTATTTATTAATATTTAATTATAAGTTGTCCTTATCTAACTAAAATTTATTTAAACAACTTAACTAAAACTAGTTGGAACTAGTCAAAACTACTTTTATAGAATAAAAGGAGAACATAAGGGACGCACAAAAGAAAAGAGAGATAGAAGCATAAAATTTGATGAGGTTTTCTCTTGCTCTAGAGTGAGATCACATTACTACTTCATTCATTTATGAAATACTTAAAATATAATAGCTTCTTGTTGATAGCAGGGTACTATTGAAGGTGGAAATAAGAAGGACCAAGAAGCATCGATAGTCAACGTGCTTTAGAAGGTTGATAATCTATTTATGCTAGTCTGTAAATTCTTATTGGATTTTTGAATTGATTTTTCGGTGCTAATTAGGAATTTTTTGCAGAGTCAAGACAATGGCATATTATGGCTTGTTGATCCAGTTTTTCTCAATCTTGGTTTTACTCAGAAGACAATAGTCATCTCTGTATGATGTAACATTCCACCTCTAACTTCTAAGTCTCATTTTGGTCCTTACCCATTCTGGGGTATGACAGAATGTTTTTGGAAGTATTTTATAACTGAATTAATAAAATCATTTGATGGTTTTGGAGTCTCATTTTGGACTATATGTGTAATATTTATTTTATATTTTTTGTTTTATGAATGTTCATTAAATTTGTTATAAAATTAAGTTACAAACATTTCTTTATTTCTTTATTATAACTCAACATAAAAGACAACATTAGGCCCAAGAAAATATTTCTGGAGTATTAATTGATATTTTTTCAAAAAGGCTATAAACATAGGGTAACAATCTCTCCTATCTTTCTTTAGCCCAACAAGATTCGAAAATGTTGGTACAAGGATAGCCATTCATTTTAATCAACAATTTTTTGGAAACCATACTAGAGAACTCGTCCATAGTTTTTTGGTAGTTGTATTTTATTTTATGTACTTAGTTTTCTTATTTTATTTTTCGATTTCATGACTTTGGTTGTTGCAAGACAACCTAAAACTGGAAATGATTTGGATGACCAAACTTGTATTTCTTTGACTTTATTCAATCTAATTTTAGAAACAACTCACACACACAAAGAACTTCATCGTTCTTGGGAGGTTATTGCTAGAGACATTAGAATCCATGAAAAATGGGAAGCCCAACAAAGTCAAGCCCGAAATCAACCCCCTTAGTAAAAGGTCGAATTATGTCCACTATATCTCATTCTCCTTGAAGAACAAGAGGTTTATCTCCTAAATTCAATCCTCTATTTAAAGTTGGAAGAAAGAAAGTGGTCCTAAAGAATATGCAACCTGAACTCCAAATGTATTTATCTTACTCATCTAGTTCATTGATATCTTTAATTGTCATTTATTTCAATATGAAATCTCTGGGATCTTCTTCTAGTTCTAGCTCATCTACCTCTTCACAAAGCTCTTCCTCCTCCATAATTGGAAGAATTTTTAGTCATCACATCTTGTTTCAATCTACAACAAATCCTGCCAAAGTGATAAAGAAATTGGTTTATTTCAGTTTGAAGAAGATGCAACCATGATCTATGTGGATATCAGGGGCCACCCACCTTTTCCAACTCACTCAAAACTGTTTTCTGGCAATTTTGGCAATTTACTATTTTTAGCAGTTTTTAACTTTTGGGGCCATTTTCAGGGCATAAATGGAATTTTTTCAGGATCAAGCTTCTCAATTATATCCAAACTGTCTTATTGGTCCACAAAAATGAATCTCCTTGACAATACCTTTCCAACGAGCTATCATTTTCCCCAAACGGAGATTCTATGCCAAAGTTACACCCCCAGGAAGTTGATACACCAAACTACCCAAAACGGGGTCCATAAAATTGTTGGCTTTTCATATTCCAAGGTTAGGGTTTTGGATTTTATTTATGATAAAAATGAATTTGGAGCCTCGTTTTAAAATCATCTTCTCATAGATGCGAGTATCCATCACATCTCTTCTTAGAAATAAGCTGCCACCATTCTAGCGAGTCTTTCACTCTATATTTTTACAGTCTTTGTACATTTCCGCTCATTAATAGAAAATTGTGTATTATTATATTTCTTTGTTTATGGTTTCATATATGATACATTTTAGTTATATTATTGGATATCTGATATATCTTTGTACATTTCTTTATTATATCTCCTCTCTCATTTCATTCCGAAAATAATCTGGATCAGTGATATCAGAGCAGGCTGCTCTTGATAGTTTTTTTTGCAGTGCATGTCTCCGAAGAGGTCTGAGTATAGAAATTTGGGTCTTGAGCTTGTTTCTCTTGAATACAATCGCTCTCACATGCCTAAGAAACCATCTATGGTGGAAGAAAATAAAAACGATGGAGCAGACGATTCTATCAATATGTTGCTTGAGCAAGCTCTCACGCGACAAAGGGACAAAACGATGGAGAATTCTTCCCACATCCTTCAACGCCTATCGATAGAAACATGAGAATATTCATCAAACAACCATTTTGGAAGCACCTCTCCTTTCAAGGTACAAGTTAATTTTGATATTCCCATATTTGAAGGTCAGATAGATGCATATGCCCTAGACAAATGGTTAAATCTACTAGAAGGTTATTTCTTTGTTCACCATTTTTCTGATAGGGAAAAGATCACCTTCGCACTCCTTAAATATCTCCCCCATGTCAAGAATTGGTGGGAAAATTAATGGGATCAAATTTCCACATAAGAGTCTGGAATAGATGGGGTCGATCCCACTTGGGATATTTTTGTGGACATGGTAAAGGAACAATATTACCCTGTTGGCAACTATGAGGACCAGTATATCTATGGCAACAGAGGGGCCAAGCAGTTTCGAAATTCACCGATACCTTCCATACCTTGCGCACCAAGCTGGGTATCAAATACTTTGAATGACATTTGGTTCTGAAATACCGTGGGGATCTACATAGATACATCCAAACTGAAAGGGATTTTTTGTACATCTCATCACTCGTTGTTTCTTATCAATATGTTGTTAAAATCAAGAAGAAATTTAAGCACCAGAAAAAATGGGAGTTTGGGTCTGAAAATCTGCAACAACCAAAGTATGATAAAGATGACCCTAACAAACAGTTCCCCGAAAACCAATCCAAGCCACAGGAAAATAAGGGTCACAGGAAGATGAAGAAGGACACTGAAAAATGGTGCGATTTCCACAAAATCCCATGGCACAACACTGATGAATTTCTCTCAAAACATTCATTGGTGGTTGAAATCGAAGACAAGAAGCCAAACCCTGATTTAGAATCTGATTTAGAAAAATACTTATAGAAGACATATCATTGACGCATACCCCACTTCTATTTTCACGACTGCAACAATTCAACCAGAAGAACCAATAGATCCTGAAGAGGGGGGGCACCTTTTTCATTCACATTTGTGGGTGAAGGGGAACCTGTTTCATTTTATTGTTGATAGTAGAAGCCAAAAGAACCTCATCTCAGCAGAGGTCGTCAAACAATTAGGATTGTCGACAACACCACACCCACAACCATACAACATCGGGTGGCTTCGCCATGGATGATATCTCTGTGTCAGCCAGCAGTGTCGATTGTCATATGAAATCCAACCCTTCAAGGTTGAGGTATTATGTGAAGTTTACCCACTGGATGTTTGTGATGTTCTCTTGGGCCATCCATATACGTGGAAGCACCATGCTATATATGAGTCTCGACCCTGTAGTTTCATTGTTACTCTGGGGGGTCATGTATATAGGATACCAGAGGTGTTTCTTAATATTGTCCCACATAACCAGTGTCACAAGGTAGTATATCATATGACATAGGCTATCACCCTCTACCTCGGCAAAGGCCTCTGCACTGACCTCTTGGTCTTAAGGATCATTCAAATTTTACCCTCGAGCCGGAGTGGCTCCTTCGATTCTCCACTGGAATCTCTATTAAAATTGACCCACAGGTCTTTTCTGCTCCTCACAGCCTCTAGGCCCGATCATTGTTCCCTTTACGATAGAAAAATGGAATTTTGGGCTTCGGGGTTTCAAAATCCCGATGTCACAACTTTGTCTTTCCAGATTCTTGATCTCCGCTATCCTGATATGCTTTAACTTCAGTTAGCCCTCCGAGTTAGACTCGTGGTCCACCCGACCTTGCCTTATATGACCGCAGTCCTACCTCTTTTCAGGATTTCGAGCTTTCAGATGTCGAGAGGTATTTGACCCCTTGTCCTTAGGATCCCCGATCCTCTGAATTCTGATATGACGTCAACTAGGAACCCCTTTTTGCCGTAAACATGACCAACAGTCGTGATCATCTTCTAAACCGATGGCTCCGGATCTCCCTCGGGACTTCTGGGTTTCAAATGTTGAAATTCATTTATCCTCGACTCTTCTGATCTCTCGAATTCTGATTTCCTGGTATGATGACAGCTTGCCCCCTCCCAATGGAGCTTTCTAATCTTATCGGGATTTCGGATTTCGCAATTCTGAAAGGTGGGTTTTTACTGTCTTCAGGATCCACGAAACGACCAACCCTAACTTCTCAGATTTCCACCACACATCCCAAATGGATGGACGGTTTAGATCAAACCTCAAACTTTGCCAAATGCAAAGTCAAACCACTCACTTATGTGAGTCCCGGTGTCTGGATCTCCGATTTGGATGATCACGCGACACGCATCCTTCCTTAGATCTACGGTTGTGATCCTTTCATTGTTTCGGGACTCAAAAGGTCTCGAAATCTTGGTCTCTAGACTTTCGAGATGCTGATGACTCTCGATCCCTGCCACGTGTCCCAACAAATGGACGGTTCTGAATTGTTTCAGGGTTCTCACTGTGGATTTTCCTGATCTCTTGTCCACAGGACTTCCGATATTCCGAACTCTGACACCTCAATACCCCGATACCTTTCTGGACCTTCGCTCAGCTTGAGAGGGTTTAAACCTCGTGCAACTCCTGTCAGGTCGGACAGCTGACGAGTATCTAAGTGAAGATCCGACAGTTCACAATCTTCTAAGCTTGCACCTTGGAAACTCAGTCGTAACCTCCTCACTTCCTTGTCAGATCGGATGGCTAACGGGATTTCGCTAGTTCTCTACAGAGAATTTCGACCGTCTGTTTCTTCCCTCTGACGATTTCTGTGGAATGAACCAAGAATTCTTCCCCGAACTTATCCAGTTGTGGCACAAAATTTCAATGCCTTCTAATCACTCAAATGCACCAACTTCTTGTACTGCCTTCAATAGTTTCAAAGGCTTTACCCTTCCTGAGATTTCTCACAACTTTGAGTCTTAAAGAAGACCCTTGCACGCACTCCCTGTGGCAACCTCCAAACACTTGAAGTGTTGAAAGCTCTTCGACCTTGCGCACACTCTGCAGTAGCAGTCTCTCAATACTTTGCTCAGGTTCGAAACTCTGAGATTTTCCTCGGCCTGCACACTCCTTGCACGGCTCCTATGCCTGACTGCACTTCTATGTGAATGAGAACAAAAACTATCTAGTCTAAGCTTTCAAAGACAAACCTCTGAACCCTTTGTCAACGCACGCCTTGTGGACAATTCAACTGCACTCCTTGCAGGAACTCTTGCTCAGATAGATAAACAATTGAAACTCATTCCTCTTACTCTCTCTCTCTCTCAGATTTCAAACACTCAACAAGAAATCATTCATACATGGAACAAAAGAAATTGTATGACAGAAAAAGTAAAACCATGAGCATAACATTCAATATACATACACAGAGAACAAACCCGGTACCATGAATTTGAGTCAAAGATTTATCTATTAATTCAAATCTCTGTACTTGGGTGTCTTCACACAGCTCTCTGCTCTCTTTTCTTCTATGCTCTTCCCACTCTCTCTCTAATGTTACAATACACAATGAGGGTGTCTATATTCCATTTTCCCTCTCTCATTCTAAACTGTCTAATCTATGCATTAAAGCTACCTACTAACATAAATGCCTTCTTAGTCCTTCAGACGAGAGCAGGTCGCTCAAGGTATGATTACAATCTATTAGTACGCCTCTCCTCAACTATCACATTTAAGTTTGGTGCATCCAATCTTCAAAAGTTTTTAAACAATTTATCATGTGCTCAAAATGTGTCGCAGTTGCCCCACGCTCGCTTGACGTTGGCGATGCTCCTGCATCATACTCCCTTGCTTGAAAATTTTCATGGGCTCCTGTCCATGAGCTCTCACATGGTCTATCCATGCTTCTGAATCTTTGTTTCATTCTCCCAGCTGGCATCTTCAACTGGATGTCCTTTCCACTTGACCAAGTATTCAAATTATTCCCTTCATCTGGTCTTCTTGCCAACCCTTTTGTCCAATATGCGCTCCATCCGTGGCTTTTCTGCAACTGGCATCTGTTTTTGCCACTGAACCTCTGATTGTTCATCATTTTTTCCTGCTTCCTCAGCTTTGTATGGCTACAAATCTGATACATTGAATATCAGATAAATTCCGATCCCATCGAGTAATTCAATCTCATAAGCATTTGCCCCAAATTTCTTCAAGATCTTGCACGATCTGATCTTCTTCATCTTCAGTTTATTATATGTTCCTCTCGGAAACCTTTCCTTTCTCAGATGTGCCAGAATCAAATCACCAACCTCAAACTAAAGTTTTCTCCTGTGTTGAACTTCTCTTCGTTTATATTCTTGGCTTGAATTCTGTAAACGCTCCTTCATCTGGCTATGAAGTTTCTTCATCGCCTCTGCAAAATCTTCTACACTAGCACTCCTAGTCACATTTTGTTCTGAATCTCTCAATTCAGAAATTCCCCTCGAATGCATGCCATAGACAATCTGAAACAGACTCTGCCATGTACTTCTATTTATTGAATCATTATAAGCAAACTCCGCCTGTGGTAATATGTTGTCCCACTAGTTGTGGTGTTCTATCACCAGGCTTCTCAGCAAGTCTCCCAAAATTCTGTTTACCACTTCTGTTTGTCCATCCGTATGAGGATGATAAGAAGAACTTAATGATAAATTTGTTCCCAGCTTCTTCCATAAGGTCCTCCAAAAGTTTCCCATGAACTTAGTGTCTTGATCCGAAACTATGATCCTTGGTAATCCATGAAGTCGAATGACTTCTTTGAAAAACAAATTCGCAACGTGAGTTGCATCACTGGTTTTCTAACATGGAATGAAGTGTGCCATCTTGGAAAAACTATCCACCACCAGAAAGATTGAGTCAAATCCGCTTTGTGTTCTTGACAAACCCAATATAAAATCCATGTTGATTGCATCCCACGGCCTCTCAGGTATGGGCAATGGTTGATAAAATCCTGCATTCTATCTCTTTCCTTTTGAATGCTGGCAAATTCTGCATCTGTCCATGAACCTCTTGACATATGCCTGCATTCCCGACCAAAAATATGACTCATTCAATTTTTTGAATGTCTTGTCGTGACCAAAGTGTCCTGCTAATCCACCATTGTGTTTCTCCTTCAGCAGGTTCTCCCTCATGGAGCATGTTGGAATACAAAGTTGATTGCCTTTAAACAATAATCCCTCCTGGATCATGTATTTTGTCCATTGACTTTTGTCTCTGAGAATTTGATTCTCAGCTGCTTCATACACCTCTTTAAAATCTGGATCATCCTTGTACATGTCCCTGAGGTCATCAAAACCCAATGTTTTGACTTTGAACTCCTGCAATAGAAAACACTTCCTACTCAAAGCATCAACAACTTTGTTAGCAGTTCTAGAAATATGTTTAATCACAAAAGTGAAATTTTGCATATATTCAACCCATTTTACATGTCTCTGATTCAACTTTTCCTATTGAGTCACAAACTGTAATGCATGATTGTCACTGTATAAGACAAACTCTTTGGGAATCAAGTAATGCCTCCATTTCTTCAATGCCTGGATGATAGCATAGAACTCCTTGTCATATGTGGAGTACTTCACCTTTGCTTCATTCAGCTTCTCGCTGAAGTATGCTATCGGCCTGTCCTCTTGACTTAGGACTGATCCTATTGCAAATCCACTTGCATCGCATTTCACCTGAAATGTCTTTTTGAAATCTGGTAACACCAGAATTGGTTGCTCCGTGATCTTCCTCTTCAATAGGTTAAAACTCTTCTCAGCCTCTTATGTCCAGTGAAAATACTTGTGTCTTTTCTTCACTGTATCCATCATCGGTGCACTAATTCCACTGAAATTCCTGATGAACTTTCAGTAGAAACTAGCTAATCCGTGAAAACTCCTCACCTCGAATATACTCTTCGGTGATGGCCAATTCTTGATTACTTCCACCTTATCTGGATCCATCCTCAACTCATCTGCAGAAATAAAAAATCCCAAGTAAATGAGCTCTGTCTTCATGAATGAGGATTTCTTCATATTTATCAGCAGCTTCTCTTCATGTAGTCACTTCATCACAGTAGCCAATTGTTTCAGATGCTCTGCCTTTGTTTTACTGAAAATCAGTATGTCATCCAGATACACAATGACAAATTTCCCGATGAATTCCTTTAGGACTTCGTTCATCAACCTCATAAAGGTACTTGGCGCATTTGTTAAGCCAAGCAGCATAACAAGCCATTCATACAACCCTTCGTTAGTCTTGAAGGTTGTTTTCCATTCATCGCCTTCCCTCATACGAATCTAGTGATATCCACTTTTCAAATCAATCTTCGGAAAATATTTTGCTCCACTTAAGCAATCCATCAAATCATCCATCCTTGGAAATGGAAATCTATACCTTATGGTTATCTTGTTAATTGCTCTTGAATCAGTACAAATCCTCCAGCCTCCGTCTTTCTTTGGACTGAGTATTGTTGGAACAGCACATGGGCTCAAGCTTTCTCTAACCAACCCTTTGTCCAACAAATCTTGGACTTGTCTTTTGACCTCTTCATTCTCCTACGGTGTTAATTTGTACGCATCTTTGTTTGGAAAAATGGATCCAGGTATGAGATCAATATGGTGACTCACACTTCTAATTGGTGGCAACGAACGAGGTAGTTCGTCCACTACTATGTCAGTGAACTCTTCCAGCAGTTCCTGAACTTCTTCTGGTAGATCATCCACTCTTGCGCTGGTTAATGCAATTCTCGATTTCCGGACCACAATGAATTGTGGTTCCTCCTTCTTCTTGACCTCATTAAGGAGTTATTTCCCACTCATGAGAAGTACAGTGTTACTTACTTCAGGTTTCACTTTCTTATCTTTGATTGGAAGCAACATATGAGTTGTCCCATTCTTTTCTAGGGTGTATGTGTTCATCCTCCCATAATGAATCACATTTCTGTCATATTGCCACGATCTACCCAGCAATAAATGACAAACATCCATAGGAATAACATAGCAGAGTATCTTATCATTATATCCTCCTATCTTAAATTCAACTAAACATTGTTTAGTGACATTTACCTGATGTCCCTTTTGTAGCCATGAAACTCTATATGGAGTTGGATGTTCAATCGTCTCCAGCTCCATATTTTCTACCATCTCTGTTGAAACGAGATTGTCTGTGCTACCATTGTCCACAATGACCTTGCATACCCTATCCTTGGTTTTGCAAGCAGTCCGAAAAACTCTGTTTCTCTGTATTGGACTCTCCACCTCCTTCTCTGGTGTAAAAAGAAATTTTTGCATCATTAGCGATCTTCCGCCTTCAGCATCCTCTGCCTCAACATTCCGCCTTTGTTCTTCGATGATGTGAGTCTCTCCACTCTCTTTCTTTTTATCTGGGCGTTCAAAAGATTTGTGTCCATTCTTTCCACACGTGAAGCATTTTATCACTCCACCTCTTCCTCTTCCTCTACCTCTAGTACGAGGAAAAATATTATTATCAGCATAATCTCCTCTTTGTTTGGTATGTTTCCCTCTACTCAACATATTGTCCTCACTGTGAGGTTCCACCTCTTTCAGTTCGAGCCTGAGGTTTCTTCCAGTCCTCCTTGGGCTTCTGATTTTTATCTTGGACAACTGATTTGTCCCTGGCTTGACTTCTGCCTCGGCCTCTTGACCCTATTTTCGACTCAGCTTCTCTTCAGCCTTTAGAGCCATATGATAAGCATCCTACACCATTAGGATGGTTACCATTCCCATCTCATCCTGAATATCATATCTCATGCCATTCATGTACCTGGCAACCTTTTCATCATCGCTTTCCCGATGACCTGCCCTGATGTTCATCCTGTAGAATTCTTCAGTGTATTCTTTCACTGTCATCAGCTTCTGTCTTAGGTTTTGCATCCTCCTAAACAGAGTGATCTGGTAATCTCTAGGGATGAATTTGTCCTTCATCTTCATGATCATTCTATCCCAACTCTTGATTTTCTTCTTGCCTTTGCAGCGTATGTCAGCTTGTAGTTCATCCCACCATAATGTTGCATGTCCTTTTAGTCTCATGATAGCATGTCTAACCTTCTTGTCTTCAACGACATATTCGTAGTCAAAATAAGTGTCCAGAGCTCTAATCCAGTCTAGAATCTCTTCAGCATCCAAGTTTCCCTCATAAATTGGAATGTCCATTTTTGCCCTGGCACCCATTCTTGAAATAGCCCTAATCAAACGTTTGTTTGTTGCATCTTCGGCTGCAACTTCTTCTTCTTCATGTTCAACTTCCACTTCATTTTCAGAATCACTAAGATCCCCAATACCTATTGTGCATCTCTGTGTTGTCTCCATTTCCTCAAGTCTGGTGCGTAAATCCCGCATTTCCCTTGCCATGGTTGGGTCAGGCATCTGCCTACCTCTTCTTCTTGGTATTTCCCTTTCCTCTAGCAGATCGGGTGTTTGCATGTCCCTTCTTCTTGGTGGCATGGTGAATTTTCTTGTTCCTTGCTACAGAAAGCAAAGAATCCTTTATGCACTCTGATACCACACCTGACGCAGGTTGTCACCCTCTGCCTCGGCAAAGGCCTCTACGCTGACCTCCCAGTCTTAAGGATCATTCAAATTTTACCCTCGAGATGGAGTGGCTCCTTCGATTCTCCACTAGAATCTCTATTAAAATTGACCCACGGGTCTTTTCTTCTCCTCGCAGCCTCTAGGCCCAATCATTGTTCCCTTTACAACAGAAAAATGGAATTTCGGGCTTCCGGGTTTCGACATCCCGATGTCACAACTATGTCTTTCCGGTTTCCCGATCTCCGCTATCCTGATATGCTTTAACTTCAGTTAGCCCTCCGAGCTAGACTCGTGGTCCACCCGACCTTGCCTTATATGACCGCAGTCCTACCTCTTTTCAGGATTTTGGGATTTCAGATGTCGAAAGGTATTTGACCCCTTGTCCTCAGGATCCCCGATCCTCTGAATTCCGATATGACGTCAACTAGGAACCCCTTTTCTCCATAAACATGATCAACAGTCGTGATCGTCTACTAAACCGATCGAGACTTTGGGGTTTCAAATGCCAAAATGCAATTGTCCTTTATTCTTTCGATCTCTCGAATTCCAATTTGCCAGTATGATGACATCCGGCCCCCTCTCGATGGAGATTTCTAATCTTATTGGGATTTCGGATTTCGCAATTCTTAAAGGTGGGTGTTTCCTGTCTTCAGGATCCACGAAATGTCGAACCTCGACTTCTCGGATTTCCACCACACATCCCAAATGGATGGACAGTTCAGATCAAACCTCGGACTTCACCAAATGCAAAGTCAAACTGCTCACTTATGTGAGCCCCGGTGTCCGGATCTCCGATTTGGATGATCACGTGACATGCGTCCTTCCTTAGATCTACGGTTGTGATCCTTTCACTATTTTAGGACTCAAAAGGTCTCAGACTCATGGTCTCTAGACTTATGAGATGCCGATGACTCTCGATCCCTACCACGTGTCCCAAAAGATGGACAGTTCTAATTTGTTTCGAGGTTTTCACTGTGGATTTTCCCGATCTCTTGTCCACAGGACTTCCGATATTCCGAACTCTGACACCTCAATACCTCGATACCTTTCTGGACCTTCACTCGGGTTGAGAGGGTTTAAACCCCGTGCAACTCATGTCAGGTCAGACGGCTGACGGATATCTAAGTGAAGATATGACGGTTCACAATCTTCTAAGCTTGCACCTTGGAAACCCAGTCGTAACCTCCTCGCTTCCTTGTTAGATTGGGCGGCTGACGGGATTTCGCTAGTTCTCTACAGAGAATTTCAACCGTTTGTTTCTTCCCTCTGACAATTTATGTGGAATGAACCAAGGATTCTTTCTCGGACTTATCCACCTGCGGCACAAACTTCTGATGCCTTCTAATCACTCAAATGCACCAACTTCTTGTACTACCTTCAATAGTTTCAAAGGCTTTACCCTTCCTGGGCTTTCTCACAACTTCAAGTCTTAAAGAAGACCCTTGCACGCACTCCTTGTAGCAACCTCCAAACACTTGAAGTGTTGAACGCTCTTCGACCTTGCAGACACTCTGCAGCAGCAGTCTCTCAATACTTTGCTCAGGTTCAAAACTCTAATATTTTCCTCGGCCTGCACACTCCTTGCATGGCTCTTGTGCCTGACTGCACTTCTGTGTGAATGAGAACAAAAATTATCTAGTCTGAGATTTCAGAGACAAACATCTGAAACCTTTGTCAACGCACTCCTTGCGGATAGTTCAACTGCACTCCTTGCAGGAACTCTTGCCCAGATAGAGAAACAATTGAAACTCATTCCTCTTACTCTCTCTCTCTCTCTCTCTCTTAGATTTTAAACACTCAACAAGAAATCATTCATACATAGCACAAAAGAAATTGTATGACAAAAAAATTAAAACCATGAGCATAGCATTCAGTATACATACACAGAGAACAAACCCGGTACCATGAATTTGAGTCAAATCTTTCTCTATTAATTCAAATCTATGTACTTGGGTGTCTTCACACAGCTCTCTGCTCTCTTTTCTTCTATGCTCTTCCCACTCTCTCTCTAATGTTACAATACACAATGAGGGTGTCTATATTTTTTTTCCCTCTCTCATTCTAAACTATCTAATCTATGCATTAAAGCTACCTACTAAAATAAATGCCTTCTTAGTCCTTCAGACGAGAGTGGGTCGCTCAAGCTCTGATTACAATCTATTAGTACGCATCTCCTTAACTATCACATTTAAGTTTGGTGCATCCAATATTCAAAAGTTTTTAAACAATTTATCATGTGCTCAAAATGTGTTGCGGTTGCCCCACGCTCGCTTGACGTTGGCGATGCTCCTGCATCATCATACTACAAAATTTAGCTTCTTCACAATCTGTTCAAAAGGTGAACAGAAGGATACTGCAACCACTACAACCTTGGCCCAAGCTCCTTCTATCCAACAGAAGTAGGCCAAAAATACTGCAACAAAGCGCAAATATTCCTTCTGCACACATACATCTCATATATTCAGACTGATTAAAAAGGTCCAACCCTTCCAACCACAGGCTCGTGAAAACCTTCAAAAAGCTAAGCAACACAACTTCTCCAACAAGGAAAGCAGCTCATCAAGATGCAGATTCAACAAACTCTTTTCCCTCTCCCCCGAGCACTCAACGCAATCGATACCATTGCTTCCTAAGGAGGGAGGATTGATCCAAGTGGACATCAAGGGCCACCCACCTTTTCCAACTTGCTCAAAACAGTTTTCTGGCAATTTTGGCAATTTACTATTTTTAGCTGTTTTTAACTTCCGGGGCCATTTTGAGGGCCTAAATGAAGGTTTTTCAGGATCGAGCTTTTCAAAAATAGACAAAGGCTTTGATTGAGCCCCCAAAATGAATATCCTCAATGATACCTTTCAAACTAGCTATCGTGCACCCCAAATGGATATCGTATGCTAAAGTTACGCCCCCGGGAAGTTGATACACCAAACTACCCAAAACGATTTCCACAAAATTATTGTCTTTTCATCTTCCAGGGTTAGGGTTTTGGATTTTATTTATGATAAAAAGTCCTTTAGAGCCTCATTGTAAAATCATCTTCTCACAGATGCAAGTAGCCATCACATCTCTTTTCAGAGATAAGCTTCCACCATTCTAGAGATTCTTTCACTCTATATTTTTACAGTCTTTGTACATTTTCACTCATTAATAGAAAAATGTGTATTACTGTATCTATGTGTTTATGGTTGCATATCTAATACATTTATGTTATATTATTGGATATCTGAGATATCTCTATACATTTCTTTATTATATCTTCTCTCTCATTTCGTGCCGAAAATGATCTGAATAAGACCAATACACCATGGCATGTATCTTCACCCTTAAATCTTGCACCAGCTGAAAATCTCCTTCCAAAATTTAAGGACCATTTGCCTAATTTCTCTAGAAATTGAACCATTTCCACTAAATAACATTTAATCACATTTAGGAGAAAATGACAATTACACTTGCATGCACTTTTTTTTCAATTCTTTAGAGGGGAAAGGTGCAAGTGATTTTTTCGAATTACCTCCTAATTTTTTTTCGACTTGGGATGAATTGAATTAATAATTTAAATCAACTTATGCGAAACCTAAAAATCCAACATATTTGTTAAGGTAATATAATAATATTGTTTATAACATTGGTGAGACAATCAAATCTTTCAATCTCCACTTCACCAAGTTATACAATCAAATCCATGAGTTAATCCACCCTCATAACCAAGCTACTTTTATTCAATATTATAATGAATTTCCCTCTTATTATCATCAAACATTAGAAGAGAAGAATGTAACCAACTTAAGGTGTACATTTCAAACTTGTTTAGATTATGAAGAATAATTGGAAAGAACGGGTCTTCCCAAGGAAGATTCTATAAAGCAGACTGATATGTCTACATTTTTGCAGCTTGTTCAGGATATGAGAAATCAAGTGATTTATTATGAGAGGAAAGGAGTCACCTCAAACTCATCTCTTGCTAAGTCGTATTCTCAAGTTTGTTTTAGAAATCATCCAACTAATTCTTCATTTTTTAATCAGCCAAAGGCTATTCTCTCTAGGGCTTGGTGTAATTTCTATGATAACAATCATGAAGAAAGTACTTGTGAGATTAAGAAAAGGGAACAAGAGTGAATCTTTGGAAAAAATAATGAAACCACTATTGTTTCCTTAGATTGGGATCTTGAGGAAGATGTGATGTTAGTAAACACAAGAAATAAATCATATGCCAATAAAGGGAAGGGTAATATTCCCAAAACTACTTTTTCTCCTAGTTCCTCTTCCCAAAACACAAATCCTCAGGTTGTCACAACTACTCAAATTATAGAGACATCGATCTCTTTTCCTCCATCCAAATATAACAGTCTTAATCAACTAGCTAACATAAAATCATATGCATCTCTCTTGGATATGGTCACTGTCCTGGAACAATAGCAACATCCGAAGAATTACATAGAAGGTAAAATCTCTCCAATAGCTAGTATATCTGAAAAACTTGATGGGGATTAATCACATGTAAATATAATAGGTGTAAATAATTTTAGGAATCTTGTTAAAAGTCCTTTTTATATTTCTATAAAAATTATAGATATGATAGCTCATTGTTGCTTAATAGATGGTGGATCTAGCCCTAGCGTCATGTCCAAGATTACTATGCAAGAAATAGGACTCTCTTACACAAATGAAAACACAAGGAGTATGTTATCCTATAATAATCAACAACAATCAACAATCAGTGAAATTAAGGATGTAACTCTATTCCTCTGTGCCCATCCTGAAATTAGAGCCACTCTCAATATTCAAGTAATTGACATGCACGTTAGTAATTACTCAATTATTGTGGGTAGGGATTGGCAGGATTTAACCAGTGGTTATCTATCATTAGATAGTTCACATCTATCCATCCCTAAAAATGGGAAGAGTATCATTATTTTAAGGGACAGGATAATTTCACCATATATTGAGAAGATTCCTCAACCTAATGTAAATTATATTGAGGAAGATATGGGTGTATATTCATTTTTTGTTGATGAATATGATTCTCGTCTTGAAAAACCAGAGGATTATGATGATTGTATGTGGCATATTCACTTTGATGGTGCATGTTCAAGTGAAGGTAACATAACGAGAATTATATTGTACTCTCATATAGGTAAAATTCACAATTTTTCCTATAGACTAGAATTTTCATGTACAAACAATGTTACTGAATTTGAGGCCTTGCTACTAGGAATTGAAAATGCTTACAACCTAGGCTATGGTCATATCACTATTTTTGTAGACTCAAAACTTGTTGTTAATCTAGTTAGAAAAATCTATAATGCTACTAACAAGTTTTTGAAATGATACACCCAAGTTGTGTGGAGTTTAATCCAATTTTTTTTGTCCTTTAACATCACTCACATCAAAAGTGAATTGAATTCAATGGTTGATAGGTTAGTTGTTTTTGCAGCTTCTCCTATAAGGCAACTATTTCCTCAAAGACTTGATTGCACATTTTTATCCTTGTGTCGACCTCATATTCTTAATAATGAGGAATCATAGCAAGTTTTCCCTAATAATGAAAGATACTTGTGCTTTTATTCAAAATGATTTGTATAATACAAAGGAAATAATTTCTCTTGAAGATAATAAAATTCCTAAAGGCTTAAATCCTCTTGATGTTGGAGATATTACACACTCACCTAGAATTATTTTCCTAAGTTTGATAGTCCAATGTTGAGAACGATTCCTTAGATGAGAATATTCTCTCTAGAGAATATTCCCTTACAAAATATGGCATTCCTCTTCAATTTGGAGTTAGTTACACTCATTTAGACTAGTGGAAGTCACTCATGCATGGAAACCTCGGTTTTATCACCAATAGTTGCATGTGTCTTTCTCACTTCCACACATGTGTCTTAGTTAACTGATGATTGCATGGATCAATTAACTAGGACTAGGTGGCATTTCACTCCAGTGTCTGTTAGTGAGTTTCTAGATCTCTCCAGATCACTATTATGGCACAGTAGTTACTCATGTAACTTATATCTATTGTAAATTATTCACTCTTTTAGTGTGGAATTAAGTTAATATAATTCTTGATTCTCTCTCTCTCTCTTGTTTTCATCTTTCCTCATTTCTTCCGAAAACTATGTATGTCCTTTTCTAGCTAGATCTTATATGTGCAGTTTTGTCCACATTTACATGGTAGCAAATCCAACGGATTGCTAGGAAAAAGACACACCGGATTCTTTTTGCAAGTACTGAATATTGAAGAACACAGAAAAGATGGACTATTCACCGACAATACTTCTCACTCCTCATAATTATTTGGAGTGGAATCCAAAAATTCGGCTTCAGCTCATATGCAGAGACTGGTACTAAATAACTATGCAAATGGAAGTAGAGACCGATTCCATCGATGAGAAAAAGTAATTTCTCAATAGACAAGATATGGCCATAGGATGTATCTTCTGGTCTATTTCTCCTGGAATTATCCACCAAGTATATGATGAATCATGAGACTCAACTCCAAATGAAATATGGAACAAATTGGAGGTTTTATTCGGGAATAAAGAATATTTTGAAAATTTCATGCAGGAGATTCAAAAGATACACTAGAAAATTTGGGTCATTTTGTGACGGCTATTTCGACGCTCTTGCGACATTATATCATGGATATTGTGATGATTCTAAGGTCTTCCAAACGTTTCTTTGCATGATGTGGCACGTGCGACAAACCTGACACAACGTCTCAAGAGTGACGACATTAGGGATTTGTCACAAAAG
The DNA here is from genome assembly GCA_009831015.1 of Picea engelmannii. Taxonomy (NCBI): domain Eukaryota; kingdom Viridiplantae; phylum Streptophyta; class Pinopsida; order Pinales; family Pinaceae; genus Picea; species Picea engelmannii. The sequence goes on from ML782727.1 coordinate 242,963, forward strand.
TGACAAAAAAGAAATATCGTTTCTATAACAACTAAGTAGGGACATTGTCGAAAGAGAGACAAAGGAGGGAAATTGTCGCAAGCGTGAATAGCGATGAAAAACGTC
>ML782727.1:243167-285548 GCA_009831015.1 Picea engelmannii
ATTGTCACTGTATAAGACAAACTCTTTGGGAATCAAGTAATGCCTCCATTTCTTCAATGCCTGGATGATAGCATAGAACTCCTTGTCATATGTGGAGTACTTCACCTTTGCTTCATTCAGCTTCTCGCTGAAGTATGCTATCGGCCTGTCCTCTTGACTTAGGACTGATCCTATTGCAAATCCACTTGCATCGCATTTCACCTGAAATGTCTTTTTGAAATCTGGTAACACCAGAATTGGTTGCTCCGTGATCTTCCTCTTCAATAGGTTAAAACTCTTCTCAGCCTCTTATGTCCAGTGAAAATACTTGTGTCTTTTCTTCACTGTATCCATCATCGGTGCACTAATTCCACTGAAATTCCTGATGAACTTTCAGTAGAAACTAGCTAATCCGTGAAAACTCCTCACCTCGAATATACTCTTCGGTGATGGCCAATTCTTGATTACTTCCACCTTATCTGGATCCATCCTCAACTCATCTGCAGAAATAAAAAATCCCAAGTAAATGAGCTCTGTCTTCATGAATGAGGATTTCTTCATATTTATCAGCAGCTTCTCTTCATGTAGTCACTTCATCACAGTAGCCAATTGTTTCAGATGCTCTGCCTTTGTTTTACTGAAAATCAGTATGTCATCCAGATACACAATGACAAATTTCCCGATGAATTCCTTTAGGACTTCGTTCATCAACCTCATAAAGGTACTTGGCGCATTTGTTAAGCCAAGCAGCATAACAAGCCATTCATACAACCCTTCGTTAGTCTTGAAGGTTGTTTTCCATTCATCGCCTTCCCTCATACGAATCTAGTGATATCCACTTTTCAAATCAATCTTCGGAAAATATTTTGCTCCACTTAAGCAATCCATCAAATCATCCATCCTTGGAAATGGAAATCTATACCTTATGGTTATCTTGTTAATTGCTCTTGAATCAGTACAAATCCTCCAGCCTCCGTCTTTCTTTGGACTGAGTATTGTTGGAACAGCACATGGGCTCAAGCTTTCTCTAACCAACCCTTTGTCCAACAAATCTTGGACTTGTCTTTTGACCTCTTCATTCTCCTACGGTGTTAATTTGTACGCATCTTTGTTTGGAAAAATGGATCCAGGTATGAGATCAATATGGTGACTCACACTTCTAATTGGTGGCAACGAACGAGGTAGTTCGTCCACTACTATGTCAGTGAACTCTTCCAGCAGTTCCTGAACTTCTTCTGGTAGATCATCCACTCTTGCGCTGGTTAATGCAATTCTCGATTTCCGGACCACAATGAATTGTGGTTCCTCCTTCTTCTTGACCTCATTAAGGAGTTATTTCCCACTCATGAGAAGTACAGTGTTACTTACTTCAGGTTTCACTTTCTTATCTTTGATTGGAAGCAACATATGAGTTGTCCCATTCTTTTCTAGGGTGTATGTGTTCATCCTCCCATAATGAATCACATTTCTGTCATATTGCCACGATCTACCCAGCAATAAATGACAAACATCCATAGGAATAACATAGCAGAGTATCTTATCATTATATCCTCCTATCTTAAATTCAACTAAACATTGTTTAGTGACATTTACCTGATGTCCCTTTTGTAGCCATGAAACTCTATATGGAGTTGGATGTTCAATCGTCTCCAGCTCCATATTTTCTACCATCTCTGTTGAAACGAGATTGTCTGTGCTACCATTGTCCACAATGACCTTGCATACCCTATCCTTGGTTTTGCAAGCAGTCCGAAAAACTCTGTTTCTCTGTATTGGACTCTCCACCTCCTTCTCTGGTGTAAAAAGAAATTTTTGCATCATTAGCGATCTTCCGCCTTCAGCATCCTCTGCCTCAACATTCCGCCTTTGTTCTTCGATGATGTGAGTCTCTCCACTCTCTTTCTTTTTATCTGGGCGTTCAAAAGATTTGTGTCCATTCTTTCCACACGTGAAGCATTTTATCACTCCACCTCTTCCTCTTCCTCTACCTCTAGTACGAGGAAAAATATTATTATCAGCATAATCTCCTCTTTGTTTGGTATGTTTCCCTCTACTCAACATATTGTCCTCACTGTGAGGTTCCACCTCTTTCAGTTCGAGCCTGAGGTTTCTTCCAGTCCTCCTTGGGCTTCTGATTTTTATCTTGGACAACTGATTTGTCCCTGGCTTGACTTCTGCCTCGGCCTCTTGACCCTATTTTCGACTCAGCTTCTCTTCAGCCTTTAGAGCCATATGATAAGCATCCTACACCATTAGGATGGTTACCATTCCCATCTCATCCTGAATATCATATCTCATGCCATTCATGTACCTGGCAACCTTTTCATCATCGCTTTCCCGATGACCTGCCCTGATGTTCATCCTGTAGAATTCTTCAGTGTATTCTTTCACTGTCATCAGCTTCTGTCTTAGGTTTTGCATCCTCCTAAACAGAGTGATCTGGTAATCTCTAGGGATGAATTTGTCCTTCATCTTCATGATCATTCTATCCCAACTCTTGATTTTCTTCTTGCCTTTGCAGCGTATGTCAGCTTGTAGTTCATCCCACCATAATGTTGCATGTCCTTTTAGTCTCATGATAGCATGTCTAACCTTCTTGTCTTCAACGACATATTCGTAGTCAAAATAAGTGTCCAGAGCTCTAATCCAGTCTAGAATCTCTTCAGCATCCAAGTTTCCCTCATAAATTGGAATGTCCATTTTTGCCCTGGCACCCATTCTTGAAATAGCCCTAATCAAACGTTTGTTTGTTGCATCTTCGGCTGCAACTTCTTCTTCTTCATGTTCAACTTCCACTTCATTTTCAGAATCACTAAGATCCCCAATACCTATTGTGCATCTCTGTGTTGTCTCCATTTCCTCAAGTCTGGTGCGTAAATCCCGCATTTCCCTTGCCATGGTTGGGTCAGGCATCTGCCTACCTCTTCTTCTTGGTATTTCCCTTTCCTCTAGCAGATCGGGTGTTTGCATGTCCCTTCTTCTTGGTGGCATGGTGAATTTTCTTGTTCCTTGCTACAGAAAGCAAAGAATCCTTTATGCACTCTGATACCACACCTGACGCAGGTTGTCACCCTCTGCCTCGGCAAAGGCCTCTACGCTGACCTCCCAGTCTTAAGGATCATTCAAATTTTACCCTCGAGATGGAGTGGCTCCTTCGATTCTCCACTAGAATCTCTATTAAAATTGACCCACGGGTCTTTTCTTCTCCTCGCAGCCTCTAGGCCCAATCATTGTTCCCTTTACAACAGAAAAATGGAATTTCGGGCTTCCGGGTTTCGACATCCCGATGTCACAACTATGTCTTTCCGGTTTCCCGATCTCCGCTATCCTGATATGCTTTAACTTCAGTTAGCCCTCCGAGCTAGACTCGTGGTCCACCCGACCTTGCCTTATATGACCGCAGTCCTACCTCTTTTCAGGATTTTGGGATTTCAGATGTCGAAAGGTATTTGACCCCTTGTCCTCAGGATCCCCGATCCTCTGAATTCCGATATGACGTCAACTAGGAACCCCTTTTCTCCATAAACATGATCAACAGTCGTGATCGTCTACTAAACCGATCGAGACTTTGGGGTTTCAAATGCCAAAATGCAATTGTCCTTTATTCTTTCGATCTCTCGAATTCCAATTTGCCAGTATGATGACATCCGGCCCCCTCTCGATGGAGATTTCTAATCTTATTGGGATTTCGGATTTCGCAATTCTTAAAGGTGGGTGTTTCCTGTCTTCAGGATCCACGAAATGTCGAACCTCGACTTCTCGGATTTCCACCACACATCCCAAATGGATGGACAGTTCAGATCAAACCTCGGACTTCACCAAATGCAAAGTCAAACTGCTCACTTATGTGAGCCCCGGTGTCCGGATCTCCGATTTGGATGATCACGTGACATGCGTCCTTCCTTAGATCTACGGTTGTGATCCTTTCACTATTTTAGGACTCAAAAGGTCTCAGACTCATGGTCTCTAGACTTATGAGATGCCGATGACTCTCGATCCCTACCACGTGTCCCAAAAGATGGACAGTTCTAATTTGTTTCGAGGTTTTCACTGTGGATTTTCCCGATCTCTTGTCCACAGGACTTCCGATATTCCGAACTCTGACACCTCAATACCTCGATACCTTTCTGGACCTTCACTCGGGTTGAGAGGGTTTAAACCCCGTGCAACTCATGTCAGGTCAGACGGCTGACGGATATCTAAGTGAAGATATGACGGTTCACAATCTTCTAAGCTTGCACCTTGGAAACCCAGTCGTAACCTCCTCGCTTCCTTGTTAGATTGGGCGGCTGACGGGATTTCGCTAGTTCTCTACAGAGAATTTCAACCGTTTGTTTCTTCCCTCTGACAATTTATGTGGAATGAACCAAGGATTCTTTCTCGGACTTATCCACCTGCGGCACAAACTTCTGATGCCTTCTAATCACTCAAATGCACCAACTTCTTGTACTACCTTCAATAGTTTCAAAGGCTTTACCCTTCCTGGGCTTTCTCACAACTTCAAGTCTTAAAGAAGACCCTTGCACGCACTCCTTGTAGCAACCTCCAAACACTTGAAGTGTTGAACGCTCTTCGACCTTGCAGACACTCTGCAGCAGCAGTCTCTCAATACTTTGCTCAGGTTCAAAACTCTAATATTTTCCTCGGCCTGCACACTCCTTGCATGGCTCTTGTGCCTGACTGCACTTCTGTGTGAATGAGAACAAAAATTATCTAGTCTGAGATTTCAGAGACAAACATCTGAAACCTTTGTCAACGCACTCCTTGCGGATAGTTCAACTGCACTCCTTGCAGGAACTCTTGCCCAGATAGAGAAACAATTGAAACTCATTCCTCTTACTCTCTCTCTCTCTCTCTCTCTTAGATTTTAAACACTCAACAAGAAATCATTCATACATAGCACAAAAGAAATTGTATGACAAAAAAATTAAAACCATGAGCATAGCATTCAGTATACATACACAGAGAACAAACCCGGTACCATGAATTTGAGTCAAATCTTTCTCTATTAATTCAAATCTATGTACTTGGGTGTCTTCACACAGCTCTCTGCTCTCTTTTCTTCTATGCTCTTCCCACTCTCTCTCTAATGTTACAATACACAATGAGGGTGTCTATATTTTTTTTCCCTCTCTCATTCTAAACTATCTAATCTATGCATTAAAGCTACCTACTAAAATAAATGCCTTCTTAGTCCTTCAGACGAGAGTGGGTCGCTCAAGCTCTGATTACAATCTATTAGTACGCATCTCCTTAACTATCACATTTAAGTTTGGTGCATCCAATATTCAAAAGTTTTTAAACAATTTATCATGTGCTCAAAATGTGTTGCGGTTGCCCCACGCTCGCTTGACGTTGGCGATGCTCCTGCATCATCATACTACAAAATTTAGCTTCTTCACAATCTGTTCAAAAGGTGAACAGAAGGATACTGCAACCACTACAACCTTGGCCCAAGCTCCTTCTATCCAACAGAAGTAGGCCAAAAATACTGCAACAAAGCGCAAATATTCCTTCTGCACACATACATCTCATATATTCAGACTGATTAAAAAGGTCCAACCCTTCCAACCACAGGCTCGTGAAAACCTTCAAAAAGCTAAGCAACACAACTTCTCCAACAAGGAAAGCAGCTCATCAAGATGCAGATTCAACAAACTCTTTTCCCTCTCCCCCGAGCACTCAACGCAATCGATACCATTGCTTCCTAAGGAGGGAGGATTGATCCAAGTGGACATCAAGGGCCACCCACCTTTTCCAACTTGCTCAAAACAGTTTTCTGGCAATTTTGGCAATTTACTATTTTTAGCTGTTTTTAACTTCCGGGGCCATTTTGAGGGCCTAAATGAAGGTTTTTCAGGATCGAGCTTTTCAAAAATAGACAAAGGCTTTGATTGAGCCCCCAAAATGAATATCCTCAATGATACCTTTCAAACTAGCTATCGTGCACCCCAAATGGATATCGTATGCTAAAGTTACGCCCCCGGGAAGTTGATACACCAAACTACCCAAAACGATTTCCACAAAATTATTGTCTTTTCATCTTCCAGGGTTAGGGTTTTGGATTTTATTTATGATAAAAAGTCCTTTAGAGCCTCATTGTAAAATCATCTTCTCACAGATGCAAGTAGCCATCACATCTCTTTTCAGAGATAAGCTTCCACCATTCTAGAGATTCTTTCACTCTATATTTTTACAGTCTTTGTACATTTTCACTCATTAATAGAAAAATGTGTATTACTGTATCTATGTGTTTATGGTTGCATATCTAATACATTTATGTTATATTATTGGATATCTGAGATATCTCTATACATTTCTTTATTATATCTTCTCTCTCATTTCGTGCCGAAAATGATCTGAATAAGACCAATACACCATGGCATGTATCTTCACCCTTAAATCTTGCACCAGCTGAAAATCTCCTTCCAAAATTTAAGGACCATTTGCCTAATTTCTCTAGAAATTGAACCATTTCCACTAAATAACATTTAATCACATTTAGGAGAAAATGACAATTACACTTGCATGCACTTTTTTTTCAATTCTTTAGAGGGGAAAGGTGCAAGTGATTTTTTCGAATTACCTCCTAATTTTTTTTCGACTTGGGATGAATTGAATTAATAATTTAAATCAACTTATGCGAAACCTAAAAATCCAACATATTTGTTAAGGTAATATAATAATATTGTTTATAACATTGGTGAGACAATCAAATCTTTCAATCTCCACTTCACCAAGTTATACAATCAAATCCATGAGTTAATCCACCCTCATAACCAAGCTACTTTTATTCAATATTATAATGAATTTCCCTCTTATTATCATCAAACATTAGAAGAGAAGAATGTAACCAACTTAAGGTGTACATTTCAAACTTGTTTAGATTATGAAGAATAATTGGAAAGAACGGGTCTTCCCAAGGAAGATTCTATAAAGCAGACTGATATGTCTACATTTTTGCAGCTTGTTCAGGATATGAGAAATCAAGTGATTTATTATGAGAGGAAAGGAGTCACCTCAAACTCATCTCTTGCTAAGTCGTATTCTCAAGTTTGTTTTAGAAATCATCCAACTAATTCTTCATTTTTTAATCAGCCAAAGGCTATTCTCTCTAGGGCTTGGTGTAATTTCTATGATAACAATCATGAAGAAAGTACTTGTGAGATTAAGAAAAGGGAACAAGAGTGAATCTTTGGAAAAAATAATGAAACCACTATTGTTTCCTTAGATTGGGATCTTGAGGAAGATGTGATGTTAGTAAACACAAGAAATAAATCATATGCCAATAAAGGGAAGGGTAATATTCCCAAAACTACTTTTTCTCCTAGTTCCTCTTCCCAAAACACAAATCCTCAGGTTGTCACAACTACTCAAATTATAGAGACATCGATCTCTTTTCCTCCATCCAAATATAACAGTCTTAATCAACTAGCTAACATAAAATCATATGCATCTCTCTTGGATATGGTCACTGTCCTGGAACAATAGCAACATCCGAAGAATTACATAGAAGGTAAAATCTCTCCAATAGCTAGTATATCTGAAAAACTTGATGGGGATTAATCACATGTAAATATAATAGGTGTAAATAATTTTAGGAATCTTGTTAAAAGTCCTTTTTATATTTCTATAAAAATTATAGATATGATAGCTCATTGTTGCTTAATAGATGGTGGATCTAGCCCTAGCGTCATGTCCAAGATTACTATGCAAGAAATAGGACTCTCTTACACAAATGAAAACACAAGGAGTATGTTATCCTATAATAATCAACAACAATCAACAATCAGTGAAATTAAGGATGTAACTCTATTCCTCTGTGCCCATCCTGAAATTAGAGCCACTCTCAATATTCAAGTAATTGACATGCACGTTAGTAATTACTCAATTATTGTGGGTAGGGATTGGCAGGATTTAACCAGTGGTTATCTATCATTAGATAGTTCACATCTATCCATCCCTAAAAATGGGAAGAGTATCATTATTTTAAGGGACAGGATAATTTCACCATATATTGAGAAGATTCCTCAACCTAATGTAAATTATATTGAGGAAGATATGGGTGTATATTCATTTTTTGTTGATGAATATGATTCTCGTCTTGAAAAACCAGAGGATTATGATGATTGTATGTGGCATATTCACTTTGATGGTGCATGTTCAAGTGAAGGTAACATAACGAGAATTATATTGTACTCTCATATAGGTAAAATTCACAATTTTTCCTATAGACTAGAATTTTCATGTACAAACAATGTTACTGAATTTGAGGCCTTGCTACTAGGAATTGAAAATGCTTACAACCTAGGCTATGGTCATATCACTATTTTTGTAGACTCAAAACTTGTTGTTAATCTAGTTAGAAAAATCTATAATGCTACTAACAAGTTTTTGAAATGATACACCCAAGTTGTGTGGAGTTTAATCCAATTTTTTTTGTCCTTTAACATCACTCACATCAAAAGTGAATTGAATTCAATGGTTGATAGGTTAGTTGTTTTTGCAGCTTCTCCTATAAGGCAACTATTTCCTCAAAGACTTGATTGCACATTTTTATCCTTGTGTCGACCTCATATTCTTAATAATGAGGAATCATAGCAAGTTTTCCCTAATAATGAAAGATACTTGTGCTTTTATTCAAAATGATTTGTATAATACAAAGGAAATAATTTCTCTTGAAGATAATAAAATTCCTAAAGGCTTAAATCCTCTTGATGTTGGAGATATTACACACTCACCTAGAATTATTTTCCTAAGTTTGATAGTCCAATGTTGAGAACGATTCCTTAGATGAGAATATTCTCTCTAGAGAATATTCCCTTACAAAATATGGCATTCCTCTTCAATTTGGAGTTAGTTACACTCATTTAGACTAGTGGAAGTCACTCATGCATGGAAACCTCGGTTTTATCACCAATAGTTGCATGTGTCTTTCTCACTTCCACACATGTGTCTTAGTTAACTGATGATTGCATGGATCAATTAACTAGGACTAGGTGGCATTTCACTCCAGTGTCTGTTAGTGAGTTTCTAGATCTCTCCAGATCACTATTATGGCACAGTAGTTACTCATGTAACTTATATCTATTGTAAATTATTCACTCTTTTAGTGTGGAATTAAGTTAATATAATTCTTGATTCTCTCTCTCTCTCTTGTTTTCATCTTTCCTCATTTCTTCCGAAAACTATGTATGTCCTTTTCTAGCTAGATCTTATATGTGCAGTTTTGTCCACATTTACATGGTAGCAAATCCAACGGATTGCTAGGAAAAAGACACACCGGATTCTTTTTGCAAGTACTGAATATTGAAGAACACAGAAAAGATGGACTATTCACCGACAATACTTCTCACTCCTCATAATTATTTGGAGTGGAATCCAAAAATTCGGCTTCAGCTCATATGCAGAGACTGGTACTAAATAACTATGCAAATGGAAGTAGAGACCGATTCCATCGATGAGAAAAAGTAATTTCTCAATAGACAAGATATGGCCATAGGATGTATCTTCTGGTCTATTTCTCCTGGAATTATCCACCAAGTATATGATGAATCATGAGACTCAACTCCAAATGAAATATGGAACAAATTGGAGGTTTTATTCGGGAATAAAGAATATTTTGAAAATTTCATGCAGGAGATTCAAAAGATACACTAGAAAATTTGGGTCATTTTGTGACGGCTATTTCGACGCTCTTGCGACATTATATCATGGATATTGTGATGATTCTAAGGTCTTCCAAACGTTTCTTTGCATGATGTGGCACGTGCGACAAACCTGACACAACGTCTCAAGAGTGACGACATTAGGGATTTGTCACAAAAGTGACAAAAAAGAAATATCGTTTCTATAACAACTAAGTAGGGACATTGTCGAAAGAGAGACAAAGGAGGGAAATTGTCGCAAGCGTGAATAGCGATGAAAAACGTCRCAAATGAGACAATGTAGAGATACTGTCACACTAGATACATGTTAGAGATATCGTCACAAGAGCGACACTAAATGGATATCGTCGCATGCCTGACAATATAGACAAATTGTCACAAGAATGACAATCCGGAGAAATTTGCGACAAAACAGTTATAGAAGTGATTGTCGCAAGAACAACGAGCATATGGTATTTTGCAACGAAATTGCTATACAATATTTTGTGATTTGTATAGAAATTTTGTCGCAACATTACTTGAGATTGTCGCGCTTGCAACAACATAAATTTATTTTTAAAAAATTAAATTTGATTTTTGAGTAGGATGACCATACAGATCCTTGTCTAGTTGTTCATCCTTCAGAATACCAGGAAGCATTAGTATATCTAGTCAAGCTAGTGGATCTACCTAGATATGTTGCACTAACTAGGAAGAGGCTAGCTTGGCTTTGTGACACTTTGTAGGATGTAGAGAGGCATGCAACTCTCAGTGATACTTTAAGGGAGAGAAAATGACCTCAAAATTTATTGAGTTACATAGAGTCACAATTATGAGGATGAGCAGGTGGTTCCACCAATTGTGAGGCAGGTAGCCCCACCAAGTACCATCTCAGAAGCAGCCAAATTTTAGAGGGAGTCAAGTGTCAAGATACAGTATGAAGGAGAAGCCTCCCAGAATAGTTCATAGGATATCAGACTTCAGAGGAGATTAGCATATGTAGAGGGAGAATATGGCTCCATATATTGTATAGACTTAGAGCAAGTCAATTTTTAGAGGCATCATCTAGAGTGAGAGTGAGCCTAATATCAGAGAGATTTATTTGGCTCATAGGGAGATTTGATCATTCATATGGAGTTCCCCCTTAGGTTTAGGTGGGATAAAGACATCTTTCGGGACTAACAGATAGTTGTCATGAGTTGATGAGTCTAGACATAAGCTTCATATACATGAGAATTCTAGGAGATGTGAGACCTCCTACTAGGATCCACTTGTTTTAGTAGGATTTTCTACAATGACATAGGAGGAAGCTAGTCAGGATGACTAGGGTATGGGTTTTTCCTCAGTTATAGAGGGAGTATCCAGTGAGGCAGAATGGACAATGGGGTCTGCTTCAGTGACAGAGGAAGTTGTCCTCAAAGTTTTAAATTGACCATCTTATTTGGATGTACTATTTATTGGGATTAGAGATGTGACAAAGATCAGATGAGATCTTCCTCAGTCAGGGGATACTAATGAGCAAAAAAAAAAAAAAATGATTTTTGAGCCAATTATAAAAGGATTTTTTAACAAAAGAATTCCCAAACATATATAACATTCATTAATAAAAATTCAGGAATAAAACACTTACAATTACAATTACAATTCAAGGACACTAATAGTTGCAGATAAATAATAAAATGATATTTTCCACAATAAATGCAAAATTTAAATTTATATCTGGAAGGGCACATGTAGAACCAAGACACAATATTCTACTTAACTATCTAGATTATGAACCAACAGTAGCACTCAAAGAAAAAGCAAGCCTTTTCTGGAACTCAATACTCTTGTCAATGACATGTTAGGAATAAATTATAGTTGTGTAGTTGATAACTGCATTGACATGACCTTATTTACAATGTTTAAAGATGACTAGATCAAATTTAAAAACAACAATTAGGGTTTAACATGGTTTCACATATAATTAACATCCGATTATAAAAATTGGAGTGCAATGATGGGGGTCATAAATAAACAAAATTAGTGATTTTAAAGGGAAGCACAACTTTTGGGTGGTATATCTACAATGGGGTGGCCTGATTTGAAATGGATCTAAACACGAGAATGATTGTAAGAATCAATACCTACAAGTGTAATTTAAAAATTAATGAAGGTTATATAATAAAGGACAATGCAAATTTTATAAATTAAATGAGTCAAAGAAAGAAAAGTAAAACAAAATAAAATAGAAAAATGAAAATAGGATCAAAAAAAAGAGAGAGCAGTGGGAACTAAAAGGTTGGTCTCTTGGCCTTCCCATTACCCCCAAGATCTCATATTCATCCTTGTGACATGACTCTCAAAGGGTATTTTGGACAAAGAGGAAAGTATGCACAAAGATCCATGAGTTACATTGTAACCAAAGATTCTCAAAATGATAATTGGGTAACCATTGAAATTTGTTTTTCCCATTTGGGTTTCTAGAGTAATTATTTCATTGTGTGACATCTCATTTATGTTAAATTAATGGAATATAAGTTGGATTGGATTTTAATTAAAAGAACAACCAGTGTTCTATACAAAAGTTACTGAAGATGAGATACTAACATGCTATGTCTCATATGCAATATGTAGAAATGATGGAGGAACTAGTGAGGGAAATGGATCCACTTGCTAACATCCCTTTGGCATATTAGTAGTATGTGTTTTTAGTGTGGGATGTAGGAGGAAACAATGTTTCTCTTGTGGATCCCTTTGGAATATTAGTAGATGATCCCTTTGGCATATTAGTAGTATGTGGTTTGAGAAAATTTGGTGGTAGTGAGAAATCTTGAGTAGAATCGAGCTTGCCTTGATTGTTATGTGGGACTTCATATTTCAAAGTGAAATTGTGGGAGTTGACGATTGGCATTGTTACCAGGGAAAAAATTTGATTCCCTGTATTCAATAGATTTGGTATAGCATGGTGTTGGGAAGTTGTATTTCTTTGAATCATTAGTTTCCAGTTGCTTGTATTGACGATGAGAGAAAGAAATGGTATGCAATGCATTTCAAGGTCTCACATGGTAACTCCAATTATGGATCACATCCCTTTGATTGTTATGGATATTTTTTCTCTAGTCCAGGAGAATCAAGATCTTGACTACTATAGCTTTGTGCAACACAAAAGAGATATTGATGGGGGTGGTGAGCATAATCTTTAGGGATTGAAATGATAGAATTGGATATAACCCTAAGAAGGGGAGTCTTTTTCAAATCATTGTCAATGGATAGTTATATGAGGATCCTCTATATGACATTTACTACCATGATTATGAAGAAAAACATCATAATTTGATATTTTTCTTGGATATGACTTTTAACATTGTGTTATGGGTATGGGAGGTCATACTAAACACATCTAATGCATATCTTGGGGCTTCACAAACCATAATAATTGTTTTGATAGTGGGTTACTTTCCTAATATTTCCATTGAAGGTTTAGTTACAATTTTTGCACTATATTCATGGTGGTTGTTGTTGCTACTTGGTTCTCCTCTTTTTGTATGGAAATGCCTAGAATTTCGAAGTGGAGGCATGGAGTTAGTTGGAGAATATGATGACATCTCATGCTCTCATTTATTATCCACAAAAGTTGCATTATTTTCTTATTTATTGTAGCTTAGGTGACATGCTATCACAACTCTCTCATTGTAGTTTATTTTTTTGACCTCATCAATGGTGGTGGGTTCCCTTTATCTTGGTATTGATTCGTAGGCCTAAGGTGTTTGCTCAAAGCCTTTACATTAATATCTAAGCATGAAACTAGGGTTTTAGGTTGCTTCTTGTGATTTATATTTTTTTGTTTTGAGGGTGTGTTTATCCCACACACCTTATTGAATATATGCGGGGGATAAACTGGGTCTTTTCTCATAGACACATTGCTCCCTTACACATCAATGAAGTTTTTTTAAAGGAACAAATTAGTTGACATATGGTCAAAACTCTCTCATTGTCATTTATTTTGTTTTCTTCATTGATGGTGTTGGGTTCTCTCTATTTTAGTAGTTCTTTGTAAGATGTGTGGAAAAACCTTGGGAATTTACAGTAATGAATGGGATACTAACAATCCAAATATTGAAATATAAAATGGAGAATGTGAACATGTTCATGGCATGTTTCAAGATAAAAATGGTATGACATGTGATGCTCTAGAACTTCATGATAGCATTGATCTCTCTTTGTCTTCAACTATAGTACAAAATTAAGGATATATTGCATCTAACACTAACCACAGGTTCAATGATAATCAAATTATTGGTGCTAAAAAAAAGTGAAAGGAAATTATCCTTCATCTATGCTTAATGAGGTTATGTGAATCAAGTATGATATTGAAGAACATGAGTGGCAAGTATTCGGGGCCATAACATTGGTTTCTCTCATCAATGACAAAATTATGAAATTTGTCCATAAGGAACCAACAAAGGAGGTTGAAATAATAGGTTTACAACACTAGGTTTTGAGAAAATAAAATTATAATAAAGAAGGAGCCCTTAAAGATTTTGGTCCTTTATATTTCACTCGAATTCCAAGGTACCCAAGTTCATGTCTATCTATATGTATATGGATGAACCTCAACCTAATATTTCGAGGTCAAATTGTTACATCTATATTTGAACATGTGAAACAAAAGACATGAAGAAACAATCATTAATGTTGTTGAAGAAGAAATTTCATGGAACTAAAAACATTAAATTGTTGCCAAAATTGTGCCCTCTAATCGACAAAGTTAAGATTGTAATTTATGTCAACATTATAACAATGAGTGTTTATAGCATGAACCTATATATGGATTAACATGACCATGAGAGGATTAAAGTAGGAAAATATGAAGGAAGTCTTGAAACCTTGAATAACCCTCCACATATAAATTGGCAATGGGAATGTGATTTTGTTTCTTTGTCATGTGAGACACAATGAAAAGAAGGGTAATGCTATGAAAAAATAATATAAAATGTTTGACATCGCCATTTACAACCCCTCATGTTTAATCCTTAATGTTGTTGAAGAAACAAAAGAAACTTCATGGAACTGAAGACATTAAATTGTTGCCAAAATTGTGCCCTCTAATCAACAAAGTGAAGATTGGAATTTATGTCAACATTAGAACAATGAGTGTTTATATCATGAACCTATATATGGATTAACATGACCATGAGAGGATTAAAGTAGGAAAATATGAAGAAAGTCTTGAAACCTTGAATAACCCTCCACATATTGTAGACATGAAGATTGAGATGATGCACATGTGTGAAAGATTAAATGTTTGACATCGCCATTTCCAACCCCTCATGTTTAATCCTTAATGTTGTTGAAGAAACAAAAGAAATTTCATGGAACTAAAAACATTAAATTGTTGCCAAAATTGTGCCCTGTAATTGACCAAGTGAAGATTGGAATTTATGTCAACATTATAACAATGAGTGTTTATATCATGGACCTCTATATGGATTAACATGACCATGAGAGGATTAAAGTAGGAAAATACGAAGAAGTCTTGAAACCTTGAATAACCCTCCACATATAAATTGACAATGGCAATGTGATTTTTTGTCTTTGTCATGTGAGACACAATGAAAAGAAGGGTAATGCTATGAAAAATATTATAAAAATTTTGACATCACCATTTCCCACCCCTCATGTTTAATCCTTAATGTTGTTGAAGAAACAAAAGAAATTTCATGGAACTAAAAACATTAAATTGTTGCAAAAATTGTGCCCTCTAATTGACAAAGTGAAGATTGGAATTTATGTCAACATTAGAACAATGAGTGTATATATCATGAACCTCTATATGGATTAACATGACCATCAGAGGATTAAAGTAGGAAAATATGAATAAAGTCTTGAAACGTTGAATAACCCTCCACATATTGTAGACATGAATATTGAGATGATGCACATTGTAACAATGAAGTTTCATATATTACCAAGACTTTCACAGTAGAATATATCATGTCACATAAAGCTTCATATGAATCTTGGAAGATGTCACATGTCACAAGACTTTCAAAGTTGCATATATCATGTCACAAGATTTTGGAAGTTGCATATTTCATATTCAAGTTCTGTTTGCTTCCTAGACTCCATAGCCCAAGCACAAGGCACCGGGTCTTACTTGGATTCTCACGTTATATCTTAAAATAAAAAGAGATTGCCATTCTTAAAATACAGAAAGATACAAGTTTGGAACTCTTGAAACCCACAAGCAAACAACCATGTAAAATTTAAATCCAAACTTGAACAATTCAATCTCTTAAATTTCACATTTACCAATGCCTTCAAATCACTAGGATGATATCCATGGAGACACAAATTGATGCATAAAGTGTATATCAAGGCCGATAGAACCAATAGAACCAAGGAGTATTGAATCAATATATACCAAGTCTAAGAGAAGTTGAAATTATCATTAACTGTATAACAAAATTACATTCACATATATATACAAGCCATATAAGAAATAGCCTTGTGTATATTATCATATGAAAAAGTACCCATAATGTCAATGCATTATATGCATCATTACATGTTCAACTAGATAATGTACATCTAACTGTCTTATAAAATTATTACACATCGTGAATTTCTTTTAGTCTTCTTTTGTGCTTTCCAGGTCATAAGTAATTCATCCATCTCCATGTCTTCATTTACTGGGTGCTCTTGAACAGTTGATGTTGTTTCAGTCCTTTCACGTTGAGTACGTCTGGTCTCATAACCACAGCATGGATGTTGTTGTGAGGGGCCATCACCTACGAAAATAAAAAATATTAAATTTGTATGTCCAATTTTTAAATATCATTGAATTAGTTCATTAATATTCAAAAACTCTGCAATGTAATTATTTACCTGGTCCTCTAGTCGGCACTGTTGGTATGGTTGCCAGCCTATTCACCTTATCTTTAGGCCGAGGAGGATCAAATATGACATTCTCTACCATTGAAACATCAAAATTTATAAGTACAAAATTATTAAGTATATGATAAATATACAACCATTTTACCATTGTGGGCCTCAGTCACAAGAACATCTTGGGGCTGCACCCCACAGGGATGGGGATGTTGGGGAGCATCATGATCTTCTGGCTACATTGCACTATCAACACTCTGTTTTCCAGTACTAATGGTTTCTTTGATAGTTTTTCTCCCCTGATTAAAAAAAAAGTAATACATTAAATTATGGACGATATCAAACATTTACGTATTTGATAAGTAATGAAAGGTTAATGTGGACTGATTTTTATTTACCTTATCCTACAAACTGGATCTTGGGGTCTTCCCCATGCTTTTCCTATGATCAACCATGGCTTTATAACCATAATTGTAACCAAGTTGAAGGTCTTCCTCCGTGGTTTCAGTTCTGAATCCGTCGCCCTGCATTGCATAAGGGTATGGTTTTTTAATGTTTTTGGCTACAATTACCTAAAAGTTGTAAGGTGATACAAATAATATTCTTAATATGTTTGGGTACTTATGATTCCTGACTGTAACCTCGAGTAGTCACCCTGGCCTAGCTTGTGTTGGCCATGTTTTGAAATCTTTTCTTTGGTTTCCTTCGAAGTGTCAGGCAACCTATCATCAAAATTTTCAAGTATGTTATATATAACCACACTTTTATTTAGATCTAAAGAAAATTAAAGCTGGTATTGAAATCAAAATATTGTAATTTACCTTGGTGTACCGGTTATTTTTTCTCCTAATTTTTTCAAAATCTTCTCTTTTGCATCATCTAGGATCACCTTCCACTCCCTCTCTGGAATTGAGGGAGGACACTCATACCTAGGATTTCCTACCAAGCTTCGTCTATAAACATCCCACATATATTTTAAATATTCGTCTGCTGCAGAGGTGACCACTTTTTTATTGAAAGTGTCTACTCCAAAGAGGCCTTCAAGATAATCCATAAGTTCATTTTTGAGGTTGGAATTCTGGAAATTACACCTCATGCGTAAGGTTTCCCCAAAAATCAACAAGGCCTTGCTCTCTAGGTGCCTATAAAAATGGTTGTTTCCTACACATAAAAAGATATGATAATTAATTTAAAATTAATAATCTAGATGATTTGTGTATGAGATGGACAACATTAAACGATTAAAATATGAATTAAAACTACCAGGGAGTCTTCATTGTTTTAATGGAAATCCATTATCGTCGACCAAAAATGTGCACGGAAGGGTCCCCATGCTTGTCACACGTCTAGCTCCAGGAAATGCAACCATGTCAACCACATCACTAGCCTCATCTCTGCCACCATCTCTAGACTCTGACCGATGTGTGGATGTATGGCAGTGTGTGTCATGGCTCCTATCTAAATTAGGTGTGGAAGATGGTGAAGTAAATAGTACACTAGAAGTTGTATGACCGCTCGCATCAAGAATTTGTAGCGTCTCTGTAGCACCACTACTACGAACACCACGTTGAACATGCTCCAAAAATCTCTTTATAAAAAAGAAAATGATTTTTCATGAGATAATGTAAAAGTTAAAGAACAAAGTTTCATAATTGAACATATGAGTACATTAGAAAAAAACACTTTAAATTATGGTTATTACCTTATATGTGTTAAGTTGTGACATATGGAGATTGATCTTTGCTAGGACATCAGGAGTTTGATCTGGACGATCTAATAATCTAGCAAGTTCCTTGTTTGCTTTAATGATATATTTTTTTTATTAAGACCACCAGACCAGGGGATGAATATAGCCTTTCCTCATCAGCAGAATCATGATCAACATGGCATGTTGACTACATATAATTTAAACAAAAACAATGTTATTTCAATAAAATATATAAGCAAATAATTAAATTCACGTAAAATGAAAGTGGAAATTGATAATCATTAACATGTTCTGTGGCTGACCCTTTTCTACAATCATCCTGCCACATTATCATATAATTAGAACCCCCAAATATTTATAAAATCTTTAACGATAACAAAAAAATTGATTGCCACCCAAATAAAATCAACCTTAACGATCAAGCTCCCACATTATTATAAAATTGGGACCGTACTGAAATATTTAAAACAATGTTAAAGATAATAAAAAAATATAATGCAATAAGTAGAGGTTTCTTAAAGAGGTGTTGCATAAGTACCCACACACTATTAGTCGATGTTTCTATTCAATTCGAATGGTAATCCACTAATAACTCTTCCCCGGGATATATCTTTTTTATTATGCACAAGACTACTTGATTCTCTTCACGTCTCTCATATATGCAATATGGTTTCTTGTTTGTTTTCATGGGTCATGTGTTGTTTATAAACCCTACGATATTGTTAGAAGCTTTAGGCCTTCCATAAATATATATAGTCGCTCCCTTATTTTTATCCTTATTTATTAATTGTATATAATTTGCGGCGAGTGCATATCTCTGCATACTTCGCATGTACCAGACCAGCTGCATCCAATCCTTGTAATTGTAACACTGTCTGACATAGTCCATCAATTCAATTACTATATTGTATTTTACAATTATTCCATCCATGGAAAATA
Source organism: Picea engelmannii (assembly GCA_009831015.1). Taxonomy (NCBI): domain Eukaryota; kingdom Viridiplantae; phylum Streptophyta; class Pinopsida; order Pinales; family Pinaceae; genus Picea; species Picea engelmannii. The sequence continues at coordinate 262,311 of ML782727.1, forward strand.
GCCCCAGGCCATGCAGGGAGGGTGGTGCAATGCGATATGTCCTATTGTTGACAATGAAGTCAGCATCTATAGGAGGTAGTTCCTTAGGTACCCATTGTTTCACCAGATGTTTATACCTAAGTGGCACCTCTATGTATCCTATTATCTCATCATCATAAGAGCATGATTTTCCTTCAACAAGAAAAAATTCCATGCGTCTACAAAATTTTCTTCTGACTTTTTCACCTGTGGTCCTTGTTTGCTTATCATATCTACTAGATGCAGTCGCATTTCCCTCTATTTTTCCTAAGATTTCCTCACTCAACGAAGAAATATATGATAGGTACCTGTTTGGTTGTACCTTCAATTTCATGTGCACATGTTGTTAGTGAGTAGTCCATTATCATCCTAGTTCCAATTTATGAACTTTTTTCTCTATATTCAAAGTTCTAAATAAAAAATTTATATCTTTAGTTTTGGATGCACAATTAGACTAGGGTGCAATTACCAATATTAGTAGGGGTGCTCATGCATGCAATGGATTCCTAACTCAGTGAAGGGTATGAATCTCTAGGTGGGTGCACCTTAATTCGACTCACTTGTCCATGCAAGCAATATGCACTATGGTTAGATTTCACACTACGGAATAGTGGTCAACCACCTAATGTAATGTGATATCCCTCTTGATTTTGGACATATTAAGGACATATTAATGTGATAACACTAAGGACATGATAAGTTTATAATATGGATCTAAGAAAAAAATAGTAGTAAGGTTGTTTTTTGTTGGATTTGTGCAAATTAGAATTATTATAAGAAATGTCCATTGAAGATGAGGGTCAATGCTATGGAGTAAGAAATCCAACCATCAGTTGGTGTGTTGCAAATATTGGGTGCTTTAGTTGGCAATATGTCTAAGGCAAGCCAAGAGTAGAACTATACAAATATTAGTTTTTTTCAAGACAAGAGTAGAACTATACAATTATTAGTTTTGTTCAATCCAAGTTGAAGAATAAGTTAGTTATGGCGATGGTTAACAATAGTGCAACCCACATTTTTATGTAGGAAGTAGTGGTTGTTAAACTCAGTGTGCGGTTGAAATTGGTGGAGTCTTTTTTCAAGGCAGTAAGATATAGTAGCTAGTTGACATAGACATATGGAATTTAGTTTGTTTTTATGCCCTGAGGAGGAATTGGCCAAGAGTCCCTGAAATGGTTTGGGATGTGACTTGCAATAGGGCATAAAATGAAAATCGAGACTTAGATTGAAAAACCGTTGAATTCGATGGATTATTGGCATAGGATTTCATCTAGACCACCCCTCACTCCTGGGTTCCATGCCTCATAATTTTCTTTACTCATTGATTTCGAGAACTAGTGTTTTGCTCAGTTTGAAGAAATGCAGCATTTGGATCAAGGGGTCCAATTTATGAAACCATGCCTCAGGAGTGGATGGATAATTTAGTAACCTATTCCATGCCTAAACAATATTGCATCATCTCATGAAACTCAAAAATGTTTCTCCATTAGTCTTTTATGCCCTGAGGGGGAATTGGTCAAGAGTCCCTGAAATGGTTTGGGATGCAACTTGAAACTGGGCATAAAATGAAAACCGAGACTCGGATTGAGGAACCATCATCTCTGTTGGATTCTTGGCATAGGATTTTAGCTAGATCACCCCTCACTCCCTGTTCCAACCCCTCGAAAATTGTTTTTTTCATCCATTTCGATAACTAGTGCTTTGCTCAGTAAGAAGCAATGCAACATTTGGATTTAGGGGTCCAATTTACAAAACCATGCCTCGAGAGTGGATGGACAATGTGGTAACCTATTCCATTCCTAAACAAGCATGCAACATCTCATGGAACTCAAAAATGCTGCTCCGTTAAGATTTTATGCCCTGGGGAGGAATTGGCCAAGAGTCCCCGAAATGGTTTGGGATGCGACTTGCAACTGGGCATAAAACAAAAACCGAGACTCGGATTAAGGAACCGTCGACTCAAATGGATTACGGATAGGATTTCAGCTAGAGAACCCCTCACTCCTGGGTGCCATGCCTCGAAAGTTTCTTTACTCATTGACTTTGAGAACTAGTGTTTTGCTCAGTTTGAAGCAATCCAACATTTGGATTAAGGGGTCCAATTTATGAAACCGTGCCTCGGGAGTGGATGGAAAATATATTCACCTATTCCACACCTAAAAAATCTTGCAGCATCTCACAGAAGTCAAAAATGTTGCTCCATTAGGTTTTTATGCCTTAAAGAGGAATTGGCCAAGAGTCCCTGAAATGGTTTGGGATGTGACTTGCAACTGGGCATATAAATAATATCAAGACTTGTATTAAGAAATCATCGAATTTGATGGATTACTGGGATAGGATTTCATCTATATCATCCCTCACTCTCGGGCTCCATGCCTCAAAAGTTGCATTAATCATTGATTTCGAGAACTAGTGTTTTGCTCAGTTTAAAGCAATGCAACATTTGGATTAAAGGATCCAATTTATAAAACCATGCCTCGGGAGCAGATGAAAAATGTGGTAACATATTCCATGCCTAAACAATTTTGCAGCATCTCACGGAACTCAAAAATTTTGCTCCGTTAGGTTTTTATTCCCTTGGGAGGAATTGGCTAAGAGTCCCTGAAATGGTTTGGGATGTGACTTGCAACTGGGCATAAAATGAAAACCGAGACTCGGATTGAGGAACCATCAACTTTGATGGATTATTGGGATAGGATTTCAGCTATATAACCTCTCACTCTCAGGTGCCATGCCTCGAAAGTTTCTTTACTCATTGATTTCAAGAATGAGTGTTTGGCTCAGTTTGAAGCAATTCAACATTTGGATTAAGTGGTCGAATTTATGAACTCGTCCCTCATGAGAAGATCGATAATGTGATCACCTAGTTCATGCCTAAACGATCTTGCATCATCTCATGGAACTAAAAAATGTTGCTCCATTAGGCTTTTATGCCCCGAGGAGGAATTTTCCAAGAGTCCCCAAAAGGGTTTGGGATGCAACTTGCAACTGGGCATAAAAAAAAAATTGAGACTCTGATTGAGGAATCGTCGACTCCGATGGATTACTGGGATAGGATTTAAACTATATCACCCCTCACTCTTGGGTGCCATGCCTCAGAAGTTGCTTTACTCATTGAATTCGTGAACTAGTGTTTTTCTCAGTTTGAAGCCATCCAACATTTGGATTAAGGGGTGATCTGGATTTTATGAGAAGAACAAAATGACTACAAATTATTAACAGGTGCTTAACACAAAATAACATAGATACAGTAAAATTGGTTTTCTATTCAATAAGGAAATAAGTTGAAACTGTAAAGTGCAGTGGAAATAAGCTTTCTGGAATGGTGGTGGCTTATCTTTGAGAAGATATGTGACAGGTATGCTCATTCGCAAGAAGATCATTACAATGAGGCTCTGAAGGCCTTCTTACAATAAACGGGAATTCCAAAATCCCTATACATCCAAAAACCTAACCCTAGGAGATGAAACGCCAAAAGTCGTGTGGGCCCCGTCTGGGTAAGTTAGTACATCAACTTCTCGGAGTCGTAACTTTTACATACGATCTTTGTTTTAGGCGTATGATAGCCCATTTGAAAGGTATCATCGAGGAAATTCATTTTGGTGGATCAATCATGCCTTTGACTATCATTGAGAAGATATATCCCGGAAAACCTTCATTTAGGCCCTCAAAATGCCCCCAGAAGTTAAAACTGATAAAAATAGTATATTGCCAAAATTGCCAAAAAACTATTTTGAGCCAGTTGGAAAAGGTGGGTGGCCACCGCTATCCACCTAGATCAATCCTCCCTCATTAGGAAGAAATGGTCTCCATTTCATTGAGTTCCCCCATCAAATGAGGAAATTTCTGTTGAATTTGGCCCCGAGTGAGCCACTTGCCTTGGTGCAGGAGCTGCCCTACTTTGATGACTAGATAAAGATGGATCATTTATTGTCGAGTGACCTTGGTCTGTGTGTCCAAAATATTATCATTGGATTCATTTTGTATTCAGTTGGTATTGAGCTCTGTTGATGTCAGTTGTTCTGCTACATCTGAGGTGTCCAATAATGGTGGAAAATAAGGGCGAAGGAGATCCACATTTAACATTGGGTGCAGGCCAAGGAAAGGAGGAATGTTGAGCTCAAAATCCTTATCCCCCATGGCCTTGGTGATGGTGTATAGCCCATAACGGAGTGGGTGAAGCTTCCAATGGGGTCTTGTAAGGCATTCTTTCTGCAAGTGCAAACAAACTTTGTCACCCACCTGAATTTATGTAGCACCCGATGTTGATCATGGTGTTGCTTGTACTTGTCATTGGACTTCTGTAGGATATCCTGAACATCTTGGCGGATGTGCTAGATCCACTCAATGAACCAGGTGGGTTTGTCAGCTTCAGCTGGAGCAGGAAATGAGTCAGTCGAGGTGAATGCAAGGGGAAGTGCAACATCTATGGGACCCAATGGTTGGAATCCCAACCCCACCTGAAAGGGGTTATGGCCGGTTGAGCTTTGAAGGGCTCGGTTGTAGCTATGTTGAAAATAGGGAAGGCTCTCATCCCATGTGAGAGGTTTCTTTGATTTATACATGCGAAGGATATGCACAATCATTTGATTTATGACCTCGATTTGGCCATCTGTTTGGGGGTGGAAGGCCATGGATTTGGTGATCTTGGTGTCTAGTAGTGACCATAGGCTCAACCAGAATGTGCTAAGAAATCGACTGTCTTGATCTGAGACAATGATTTTTGGGATTCCAAAATGTACCCAGACTCATTCAAAGAATATCTTGGTAGTGGCCTCTACTATGATGTTCTTCTTCCAGGCAGCCAGAATCACCATCCTAGAAAAGCGATCAGCAACCACAAAAGCACAGTCATTTCCCTGCTTAGTGGATGGGAGGCTGGACATGTAGTCCATTAAGAAGGATTTCCATGGCCTGTGAGGAGTAGTAAGAGGGGTGTACATGCCTTGTTCATTAGTGGTCTTTTTGGTAATAGCGCAGGCAGTGTAGGACCTGATATACTTGTTGACCTCCTGTCGAAGTTTTGGCTAGTGGAAATGTTTTTGTAACATCGCCACTGTCTTTTCAACGTCGAAGTGTCCTTCCACCCAACTATAGTGGGCTTCCCAGATTCGCTTCTCTCTCTCACTTGATGGAACACAAATATGTCCCAAACGACACAACAACCCATCCTGAAGATGGAAATTATCGACAACTGTGTTTGCACCAAACATTTGGTAGGTGGTGGCAAAGTCTGGGTCTGTCTCATAGAATTGGGGCCATCCAGAGGTCTCATGGATGCAAAATTATAGCACTGTGGTTAGTGTCATAGCTGGCAGTCTGCTGAGGCAATCAATGACATGATTGGTGCTTCATGTTTTATACTTGATGTTGAGGTGGAATTGCTGTAGGTATGTCGACCACTTTTGATGGTGATCATTCTGCAATTTTCCTTATGTTTGAATGAACTACAATGGCTTATGACCAGTGTGGATGACTGTCTCCTTCCCAAGAATGTAATGTCTCCACTGACGACAAGATTGCACAATGGAGTACATTTCTTTGTCTTAAGTAGGGTACTTACGGACAACATCTGATAGTGTCTCACTATGATAGGCCACAAGGTGGTCATGCTGAGTGAGAATGGAGCCCACCACATAGTCTGAAGAATTTATCTCAATCTCAAAAGGTTGTTGCAAGTATGGTAGTGAAATTATTGGGGTTGAGCCCAAGAAATGCTTCAAATCATCGAACACGTGTTTTGGGACCAGCCCCACACAAATTTCACCTTACCACCACCCCTGGTTATTTGGCTAAGGGCCCATGCAATATGGGAGAATCCCAACACGAACCTGCGGTAGAATTGGCAAGGAGAAAGAAGCTCTGAAGCTCAGTGAGTGTGGTTGGGGATGGCTAGTCATAGATGACTTGCATCTTGGCTGGATCCACATGTACGCCATGATGATCAATGATGTATCCCAGGTAATGGACCCTGTCCATGCCGAAGGAGCATTTTCCCAAGTTGGCATATAGTTTGTGCTGTCGTAGGGTGTGCAGAACCTGTTGAATATGATGCAAGTGTTCGACCCAAGTCTTGTTGTAAATGAGAATGTCATCCAGATACACCACTACAAAATTATTGGTGAATGGTCACAGGATATTGTCCATCATCCTCATGAAAATGGTTGGAGTATTTTTCAAACCAAAGGGCATGAACAACCATTCACAAAGGCCTTCCTTTGACTTGAAGGTAGTTTTCCATACATTTGTCTATTCTATCAGAGCCTGGTGGTATCCAGCCTTCAGATCAATCTTACTGAAGTATTTGGCCCCCCATGAGTTGATCAAGGAGGTCGTCGATTTGGTGAATCGGGTACCAGTTCCTTACTATGATTTTATTCAGAGCCCAGTAATCAATGTAGAGTCACCAGGTTCCATATTTCTTTTGTACCAGAACGATTGGGCTCCTGCAAGGTGATGAGATGGGATGAATGTGCCCCTTGTGGAGCAGTTCTTGGATCCGTCACTTGATCTCCTCATTTTATAACATAGAGTGGCGATAAACTGACCCTGTGGGAAGTGGTGCGTCGGGGGTCAAATTGATAGGGTGCTTGACCTGGCAGTGCAGAGGTACCTGTTGGCAGCCATATTAATTCCTATATTTTTCCTTACAAGCTGCCTACACAAGGGTTTTGAACCCTCAATACTCGTCGCAACTTTTTAAAATGACACCATTATCTTTCACTTTTTCATGCCTGCTTTTCGTTTTCATTTTCACGACTGCAAGCGTTAAAACCCACAGTTGGAATTCATGTTGATTGCATTAAAATGATCTTTTGGATTGTTATGAACTTATTTGTTTATGTGGTCATAACTCTTTGAATTCAAACACACCATTGGTCACATATTTATCAAAAACACCCAATATTTATGCATTTGACTATTGTTAATATGGTGTTAATTTACATAAACTTCGATGCAATGGTTTGATTGAACACATTAATTTTTGGGTCAAATCATGGTTCATTTGACATGTTGTTTAAAATTCTTTTTGATATGCACTATTGTGATTTGAATGTAACAGTTTACCAATGCACCATCGATAGTACAGCCCGACTTGATATTCTTGCATGGTCCCAATTCACTCCACCACCCTCGCACGCATAAGCATTAACGCTCTGTCTTTCATTTCAAGTTGTCTTTGCTTGTTTTGGGGAAGCTTCAGAAAAAATGGTTCTGTGTCTACCCTGTCAAACCCTATCGCCGATTACCCTGTTGATTTTGTACTATTAGCTATGGCTCCTGTAGTGTGAATCGATCCCAACAGTGTCCAAACTTTGTTGTTGTTTGATAATGCCCGAGAGGACCTAGAGAGGAATGGTTGGTTGGTTTTTATTGAGAAGTTTGAGGGTTCCAACCTAGCAATTGCTCAACAATTCGCACTTACATTCGATGGGTGCAGAGCCAAAATTGGGGACGTCCAGCTCGAAGTGAACAAGGATTTCCTTAGCTCAGCCATTGGTCTGCTAGCCGAGGTACAAAGATGGTTTAAAAATTTGAAGGTTGACAAAGTACCATGGCCACTGCTATTTACCTCAAGGAAGATCAAAAGTTGTGACAAAGGTATGCCCGTTACAGCTCTTAAGTCTAGATGGCATGATTTGTTGGCTATTATCAAGCAGTTTGTTACGTGCGAGGGTAGATACGGTCTAGGTTTCTTATACCACCTATGGCTGCTCATGAGTTTCATATATTTTCCCTTAAATATGCCACATTTTCTCCTTAGGAGTTTATATAAAATGGCTAAGCACATCAAAAGGGAAAAAGACGACTCCAGCCTCTTCCACCACTGTTTAATTAAAATTATTGTGGTTCATCATTTGAGGTTGAATGGCGATTGTTGGGACGCTTTCTTGTTGAGGAATGGTTTTTCCAGTCCTGAAATAGGACAAGTATAAAACCATTGTTATAGAAACCCTTGTCGGGCATGTCATTCCCCCTCCTACGCTCTTGCCCTCTGTTGAACCCTCAACCTACCCGAACGCTACCCAACCCGACACCCTGCCTAACTCATGTCCAAAAGATGATGGTAAGCATGTTAAGAGGTCTGCAAAGAAAAAGGGTAAAAGCAACAGTGATATCAATTGCAAAGGTAAAAAGGTCGTGCGTTGGGTTTCACGGTGTGCTCGTAACAAACCACAAGAAAACACAGATCAAAAACCAATCCTGTTAAGTGAAGATTCTGATTCTGAAATCGAACGGTTTCTAACCGAGGAGTATCCATACTCTCATGGACTTTGTTCATTTAAGCCCTATGACTATGTGACGAACCTCCCACTGTGCCTTAGAGATGACCCCAACTTCCCCGGGATCAAACTCGACAAAGGAACTGCTAGTCAATTAAGAAGTTCTTCACCTATAATTACACGGCCTGATCAACCACAGTGCGATGAATGTAAGTCGTGGCTCGGCCGATATTATACAGACGTCCCTTTGCTCCAATCCCGAATCAAGTCCTTGGAGGACCGAGTAAATGTGTTAACCAAAGAGAACGACAGATTGCAAGCTAATGATAAAAGGCAGAAGACCACGGGCTCTGTTGTTTTCAAAAATGTAGAGGCGGCCACTGCCATTGTCAATTCAAAAATAGCTTGATCAAATTGAATCCTTGAAACCGAGGTATGGTATTTCAAGATTGATTTTAAAATGATTTTGTTTGTGTTGAATTAGCATATAGGATTTGTTGGCTCAAATCGCATCCATTTCTGTTTTGATTCAATGATAAAACTCGATTATGTTTATAATAATAACTAGCTACAGAATCGTGAGATTCTGTAGCTAGTCATTAAAATTTGAATTTTTTTTCATTTTACAACTAAAACACAATCCGAAATCGTGTATTCTTGTTCATTTATAGGTACATACGAATTTTAAAGGAAATTGGATTACTAGGGGCATTTCTGAACATTCTATTTCCTTACATGGTTTTAGATTAGGCTGTTAATTTTAGATAGGAATAGGAATTTGGGAGATTGTATTTCCCACGATTTTTGGAAGGACTTTGATAATTTCCATAAGGAATGTTTTGATCCTGTGGCCTTTATATATGTATTATTTTTGTAAACAAGGATCATCGCTGCCTGGGGAAAAGAACGATGGATTTATGATTTTCACACTTGAATGAAATATGATACTGGTTGCAGCTTTAGCTTTTCCATATTGTGGTTTTGTTCAAGTTAAGATTGTTTCAATTTGTAGTTAAGACTATTATTTATTTCGTTGTTATGGTTTTCTATAGATTGGGATTGATATAAATTTATATGTATGATCCATGTTCATGTTCCAGATTTATGACACAGTAATCATTTTGTTTAAACCTGGGATTAAGAGATTTATCTTTATCATTTGTTGAACATTCACGCACGAGTTTTCACAGTAGGGTTTATCTTAATGTGGTCACTTGTGAAATTGTAAAATTGTTGTCACTATATATCTCATTTGTTCTGTCAAAAGAATTACTACTTCGTGTTTATGCGAAGTATTGGAAAATCTGGTGCGGGTTGGCCTCATCAAACAGTGAACACAGATGTTATGTACAGGACGAATAGGAGATGATATTTCAAGTCAGTTTGATAGTTCATTTTAGTAGCTTAATCAATATAAGAATTTTTTGTAGTTTAGATTTACAGTACAGATTGTTATTTTTATTTCTAAGCTAGATAACTGCCATCTCATTTTCTGTTTATAAAGTTATAAAAAATCAAAAAACACCAGCTTCGCTGTCATAAGTCAATTCATATATGATTTTGCAGATTTTGATTAAAATTTGCATCTTGTGAATACTGTACATATGATAGAGATTTAAATATATCAATACACTGTACATTTAATAAGTAGGATTACTATTTTATTAATATTAATTAGAGAACTGTGAATATATATTAGACTTGTATATAGTTGCAGCAACTGTATTTCACTTGGTTAGTTTCTTTAGTTTAGTTTTTTCACTTTCCTAGGACTTACATCGGCCAACGGAGCCGCTAAACCCATCGGAGTGGATTAATCCAAACGGCTTGGGTTATTTAGACAACCCCGGACCGGATTCACTCCTCCAGTTGACGAGCGGTCAATTTCGCCCATCAACAAATGGCGCTAGAAGGAGGGCCTGAAAATTATTAATGGCATGAGGCGGTCGTAAGACTCCTCCACCACCCAACCGCTCACCTATAGTGACAAGAATTCATTCAAACGACAACATTGTCCCTCAAACAGCAACCACATCAAACGACGATCTTCAGATCACAGTTGAACCAGTAACTCCAAATCCTACAGGTGGTGACATACAAGAGATTGTCTGCCAATCTCTCATAAGAAAACATAGTGCCTTTGCCCATTTAAGGCAACCAAACCGACCTTTGGACCAACCATTAGAATTCTCTGATATTAGAGAAAAACTCGGAGGCACTAACCTCACTTTAAATCCTATAGATCAAACCCTCACTCCTACAGCAGGAGGATCTGGAATACCACCCTCACCACCTCCTTCATCCCCTTCTTCTTCGAGAGAAGAATCCTCTGACGAAGGCTCTTCTTCATCCCAGCCTTCGACACCGCCCACACCAATGGACAACCAAAACAATCCTGCCAGACCCTGGCTCGACCAAGATGCAGTATCCATACCCGGGCCTCAGCATCCCTTGCCCAAACATCCAGAGAAGTGGCTCCCCAAGTTTGACTCGGACTCTAAATAGATCGTCGGAGATCACATCAAAAAGTTTATGTTAGCCATTAGACTCTGTAATGTCGAGCACAAAGACATAGTCTGTAGATTGTTCCCCTATACTTTAGATGGCAATGCCTCTACTCGGTACTTTGCCCAACAACCCCATACCATCATGTCATGGGAGAAGTTTGAATCATGTTTTCTTGAGAAGTTTGGAGATGACAAGTCCCCAGAAGTTCTAGTCATGGATCTTTCTAGTTTAAGAATGAACCCCAAAGAGAAAATCAAAGACTTTAACCAAAGATTCTTAACACTAAAGAATTGAATCCCTACGGATTCGATGCCTGCTGAGAATCTTATTATAGCATACTATACAAAAGCCTTACATCACAGTATAGCCATTTGGGTAAAGAGATCTAAGAAAGCCACGTTGTTAGAGGCCTTCGAAGAGGCCAGTCAGATTGAGAAAGACATCTTCAGCTTAAAATACACTACTAGCAATGAAATAGAGACTATTTCATCTTCCAAAAAGAAAATCAAAATCCTCCCTACACCTGCCCAAAACAAAACGCAACCTGAAAGCTCAGATCTAGAAAACTTACAAAAAGTCATTCAAAAAATATCAAATCAAGTTATAGATTTGAAAAGGACGACCGAAGAAGCTTCTTCGATCAAAGGGCCTTACAAACCCCCATTTAGGAAGCCTTTTCCCACCAACCGACCTAATTCAATACCGAAGGCTTAAATCTAGAAAGCCTGCAATTCACTATTCAAACGATTCTAGAAGCCCAGGATAACTTGATGCCCCCTGAGATCCCTGAGGAAGTAGTTGAACAAGAGACAGTTGAAGAAGATGAATCTTCTCCGAACATTTTTGGACACTTCTCAGATAGCATTTTTCAAGCTAATTTCGAGACAGTACATCCCTACAATACTAGGAGTAAGACAACAAACAAGCCTTCTTCTGAAAACACTATGACTTTGCCCCCAAAACAATCTAGAACAACTGAGACTAAATAGAATTATGCGAACTCAAGATTAGATTATGATTTAGTTGAAGATCTAAAAAAGTTAAGGGCTGACATTTCTGTTTATGAATTATTAAAATTCTCGTTTCTGCTACAAAAAATGTTACAGAATATCGCAGAGAATAGCAAAAACGGTAATCCAAGCAGTAACAAAGTTTTTCAGAATAACCCAAAAGTTCCACAAAAGGCCTCCGCTAAGAATAATTATGATCCTCATGAGAAGAGAGACCTTCATGTAAATAATGTAACAAATGTAGATAAATTAGTTTCTGAGGCCGCAAGTAAAAAGCAACAAGTTTCCACCATTAGTACTCGTAGAAATGTACCTCCATTTTTGTTAACTTTTGAAATCTTTAATAGGAACGTGCACAATTGTATGGTAGATTCAGGAGTGTCTTCCAACGTAATGTCGTGGTCTATATGTCAGAAGATTAATGCTGAAGTTGAATCATCCACCTTAAAGATCATCCAACTTGATCGAACTAGTGTTAAGGTTATAGGCGAATTAAGGAATGTGCTTATAAGATTATCGTCTAACCCCAAAGTTCATCAAGTAATTGATATTATTTTTGTAGATATTCCAGAATTTTATGGTTTTTTTTTAAGCAGAGACTGGTCAGAACAACTACACGGCTATTTCGCGACAGATTGGTCTCACTTATGGCTGCCCGAGAATGGAAAGCCCAACAAAATCAAGGTAAATCGTGAACGTTACCTAAAGTTCACAGTGACAGATTTGAATGATCCCAATGAACTATTTACACCTTCTATCGATTCACCCAAGATACAAGGGATGGATACCTTTTTCGGCAATTTCATGGCCGAAACTTCCGCTATCACTAACTCAGAGTAGCAGTCTGAAATTATGGCTTATATGCAGCCAGCAGTTTCTACCCAATGGTCTCATGCACCCGACAAAAATCAAATATGGTCTCTTTACTTTGACAGGTCAAAGTCCAAGGAAGGAGCTGGTGCGGGTTGCGTGATTATTGATCCAGCAGGTAACAAAACCCTGATTGCATGCAGATTAGAGTTTGAATGTACAAACAACACAACAGAATATGAGGCTTTATTGCAAGGCCTCGGGAAAGCATTAGATATGAACGTTCAAAATTTGACTGTCTTTGGCGATTCGGAAATCGTGGTTAAACAGGTAAAAAATTCTATCCACTGTTTATCCCCGCATCTCAAAAGCTATCAATCTGAGGTATGGAATTTGATGAACAAGTTTTCTGCTTTCAATATAAATTCTATTCCTAGATTGAATAATTCAGAAGTTGACTTGTTAGCTAATGTAGATTCGAAACTCTTTCCTGCAGAAGGCTTGTCCCTGAACGCATTCTCCATCGAACTGTTGTTTAGGCCATCCGTCCCCGACAACATCATGAATTGGAGAGTCTTCGACGACAATCAACAAATTATTAGTTTCCTGCATATGGAAGAAACTTTCCAAGGCGCAGTGATCGACGAATGCACTCATGACGAGAATCTTCGTGACTTCACGGTATTACCAGATCCGAGATCTCTTGAATCTTCATCGAACATGGTAAATGTTATCCCTAAATATGTAGTTAGATTAGAAAAAAAATTTGATCTTCAAGACAAATTCAAAAAATCAGTCAACTGTAAAACAAATAGTTCCTCTTTATCGTATGAAAAAGTAAACTTGGGAACTAATGACAATCCACAATGCATTAATTTAGCGGTGGGGTGTTATGAACAAGAGAAAGCGGTGTTTATTAAATTTTTTAAGGAATTCAAAGATGTTTTTGCGTGGATGTATGACGACCTAAAAACCTTTGATCCTAACATCATACAACACGTCATTCCTATGAAACCCCAAACCTTGCCATTCCAACAAAAGTTAAGAAAAATGCACCCAAAGCTCGAACCAACTATCAAAAAAGAATTAAATAAACTCATGAACGCTAAGATAATCTTCCCAGTTAGGCACATGCAGTGGGTCTCTAATCTTGTCCCTATCCGAAATAAGAGTGGTGAAATCTAACTATGCATCAATTTCCGAAATCTTAATCGAGCATTTGATAAAGACAACTACCATGTCCCACCCATGGAACAGATCCTTCAACAGGTGTCTGGTTCTGAATTATTATCCTTATTGGATGGTTTTTCAGGGTATAACCAAGTCTTGATGTCTCCTCTAGACCAACTTAAAACTACCTTCCGCACTCCATGGGGCACCTATGCTTATAGGAAAATGCCCTTTGGGCTCATTAATGTTGGTGCCACCTTCCAGAGAGCGATGGACATCACTTTCCGAGGCTTAATCAATCAATCTATCGTAGTTTACCTGGATGACATTACTGTATTCTCGAAAAACAAACCTGGTCATCTAGCTCATTTGAGATCCGTTCTACAGCGATGTCGTAAGTACGGCATTTCCTTGAATCCTAAAAAATCTATCTTCACAGTAGAACAAGGTAAGCTCTTAGGATTTATTGTATCAAGTGAAGGGATGATTATTGACCCTGAAAGGACTTAAGTCATATCGAAACTCCCCCCTCCCTCATCAAAAAGGTCTATGTAGTCTTTCTTAGGCCAAATAAACTTTGTCAGGAAATTCGTCCCCAGTTTTTCAGAAATGGTGAGACCTTTACAGAATTTAATAAAAAAGGACGCACAATATCATTGGGGACCCTTAGAAAACAAAGATTTTAATTCAATAAAAAAGGCCATAATAGACGCTCCTTCTCTGATGAGCCCCAACTTTTCGCAAGACTTCACTCTCTACACATTCGCTTCTGACCGCTCCTATGTTGTTGTCCTAACTCAAAAGAACGTTGAAAACAATGAAGTCCCAACTACCTTTATGAGCTCAGCTTTCAAAGGCACAGAACTTAATTACCCAGCAGTAGATCAGCAAGCCTATGCTATTTTTAAAGCAGTAAAGCACTTTCGATCTTATCTTTTGAAATCTAGGACAAAAATTATCGTCCCTTCCCCGACCGTCAGAAATATGTTAGTGCAGAAAGAACTAGGCGAAAAGAGGGCGAACTGGGTCACCTCCTTACAAGAGTATTACATAGAAATCACCCCAGCACAAATAGTGAGAGACCAAGGGCTATGCAAGTTAGTCGCTGACTCAGTGGCAGGACAGCAAGAGGAAAATGATATGTCAAACCGAGGACAGCACTACCAAAATTTAATCTGTTGTGCACAAAACTCTGTTAGCCCCTGGTATGATGATATAAAATTCTGTCTTGAACATGGGTCAGCCCCCCGCCACCTGGATCCCACTAAAAGAAGAGCGCTAAGATTGAAATATACCTCCTTTCAGTTGATTAATGGTATTTTGTTTCGTCAAAATTTTGATGGAGTACTAATGCGTTGTCTTGAGAAAGATGAAGCAAAAAAGGTCTTATTAGAATTGCATGCAGGAGAAGATGGTGGGCATTTTGGTGGAGATACCATTGCCCATAAAGTATTAAGAGCAGTTTATTACTAGCCTACACTTTTTAAAGATGCTCATGCCTTGTGTCGCAAGTGTGTTATTTTTCAAAAAGCATACGGACGAATACAGAAACTAGCCTTCCCTTTGCAGCTTGTTTTAGTAGACTCCCCTTTTCAGCAGTGGGGTCTTGATATTATAGGTCCAATCAATCCGCCATCCTCTCAGCAGCATAATTTTATCATAACAGCCACAGATCACTTCACCAAGTGGTCTGAGGCTATCCCATTAAAGGCTGTGAATACCAGTCAGGTAATTGCCTTTTTGAATTCAAATATTATTACTTGTTTTGGTATCCCTGACTGCCTAGTATTCGATAACGCTTCCTATTTTTCGTCTCTTGAGATGAGTGAGTTTGCTCTAGAAAAAGGAATTAAATTAAAATATGTTGCCATCTATTACCCTCAAGGCAATGGATTGGCAGAATCAACTAATAAGAATCTGATTAAAATCATCAAGAGAACGGTATCTGAAAATCACAAAAATTGGCATAATGCACTGTTAAACGCAATCTGGGTTGATAGAGTAACTCTGAAAATTGTTGTGGGTAACTCTCCATTTTTTCTCGTCTATGGCAGAGAGGCAATTCTGCCACCACATATTCTTCTTCCCTCACTGCAGCTATCACAGAAAATACAAGAAGAGGACTGCCCCCCTTTGGAGAATCGAATTAACGCATTATTAAAACTAGAAGAAGTGAGGGCTCAAGCAAAACGAAAGTTGGATCAACATCAACTTGTGGTTAAAATATGGTTTGATTCCAACTCTGCCTCTGACAGGAACTTTGAAGTAGGTGACCTTGTCCTAAAATGGGACAAACCACATGAGGGAAAGGGAGAGCATGCAAAGTTTCAGAACTTATGGCTAGGACCATTTTTTATTGCTGAGAAATTGGGTCCCAGCTCTTTCAGATTACAGAGTCTAGAGGGACAGCCAGACACCCATCCGGTGAATGGCCAAGCTCTAAAAAGGTATTTCGCTTGATGACTACCCTGTGTACACTGTGTAAATATTTTTTTCCTTTGTTTGCTTTTCATTTTTCTTTGTTGCTTACCAGTTTTTACTTTTGAAATACATATACCTGCATCATGAACTGTTCAGACTAAGAGAACAGAAAAATTTCTCCTCTGAAATGACTATTGAAAGTTTGTTTAAAAATCAATTATGATATGCTTCTGAAGATCACAGCCATGTTGAACAAAGCTTGTTGCTTGAAAGATGTTTTTTTTATTTCAATCTGTAATTGGAGCTTTTCATGATCATCCATTTCTTCTTACACTGTCCCTGTTCCTTAAGAGAACAACTCAGAGATGTCTCCCTTCCTTCGAAGGTCGGTCTACCAATAAACCATCTCTAGATCTTAATGAAGGAAAGTTTAAAAAAAAAATCTCTCAAGGTCTGTAATTTATTAAAATATGTCCAAAATATCACAATTTTCAGCATCACCCCGCTCTATTATATATCTGTAAAAACCAAATAAATCATTAAAGAGCGGTGGGAAGTGCTTGTAAACCCGCCGGGATACTGAACAGGTCTGTTGGTAGCGGGTAAATGCATGCATGACCCCAAGATAACTTCGTCGGGGTACTGAACAGGCCAGCTGGCAGCAAAGCAATGTCGGGTATATGAAAATTCTGAGATATGGAAACTTTTGACCTTAAATGTCCTTCGTTCTGATCTGGAACTTCCTGGCAGGATACAGATATTGGAGTGGGTTAATTGGAAACCTTGTCGAGGCTATGGACACCTGCTGGTAGCAGTGGCTCTGTCAACAGTATTGGAGATTTTAACCTTAATATCGTGACTCGCTTTTGTTAAGATTGTTATCAGTTTTCATCTTTTAAAATAACAAGCTGGAATTTTTTATGATTGATGATGATGTTCAAACAGTTTTCTGGTTGTTTTCAAGTTGGATTTTTTCTCATTATCCTAATCTGGACTTGTTCATTTGGCAGAGATAACTGCTTCTACCAGTGTGTCCCCATTGTTGGCAGCCATATTAATTCCTATATTATTCCTTACAAGCTGCCTACACAAGGGTTTTGAACCCTCAATACTCGTCACAACTTTTTAAAACGACACCATTATCTTTCGCTTTTGCATACCTACTTTTCGTTTTCATTTTCACGACTGCATAATAATGCCTGAGAGGATTGATATTATACAGACGTCCCTTTGCTCCAATCCTGAATCAAGTCCTTGGAGGACCGAGTAAATGTGTTAACCAAAGAGAACGACAGATTGCAAGCTAATGATAAAAGGCAGAAGACCACAAGCTCTGTTGTTTTCAAAAATGTAGAGGCGGCCATTGCCATTGTCAATTCAAAAATAGCTTGATCAAATCGAATCCCTGAAACCGAGGTATGGTATTTCAAGAGTGATTTTAAAATGATTTTGTTTGTGTTGAATTAGCATATAGGATTTGTTGGCTCAAATCGCATCCATTTATGTTTTGATTCAATGATAAAACTCGATTTTGTTTATAATAATAACTAGCTACAGAATCGTGAGATTATGTAGCTAGTCATTAAAATTTGAATTTTTTTTTATTTTACAACTAAAACATAATCTGAAATCGTGTATTCTTGTTCATTTACAGCTACATACAAATTTTAAAGGAAATTGGATTACTAGGGGCATTTCTGAACATTCTATTTCCTTACATGGTTTTAGATTAGGCTGTTAATTTTAGATAGGAATAGGAATTTGGGAGATTGTATTTCCCACGATTTTTGGAACAACTTTGATAATTTCCACAAGGAATGTTTTGATCCTGTGGCCTTTATATATGTATTATTTTTGTAAACAAGGATCATCGCTGCCTGGGGCAAAGAACGATGGATTTATGATTTTCACACTTGAATGAAATATGATACTGGTTCCAGCTTTAGCTTTTCCATATTGTGGTTTTGTTCAAGTTAAGATTGTTTCAATTTGTAGTTAAGACTATTATTGCTTTCGCTGTTATGTTTTGCTACAGATTGGGATTGATACAAATTTATATGTATGATCCATGTTCATGTTCCAGATTTATGACACAGTAATCATTTTGTTTAAACCTGGGATTAAGAGATTTATCTTTATCATTTGTTGAACATTCACGCACGAGTTTTCACAGCAGGGTTTATCTTAATGTGGTCACTTGTGAAATTGTAATATTGTTGTCACTATATATCTCATTTGTTCTATCAAAAGCATTATTGCTTCGTGTTTACGCGAAGTATTGGAAAATCTGGTGCGGTTTGGCCTCATCAAACAGTGAACGCAGATGCTATGTATAGGACGAATAGGAGATGATATTTCAGGTCAGTTTGATAGTTCATTTTAGTAGCTTAATCAATATAAGAATTTTTTGTAGTTTAGATTTACAGTACAGATTGTTATTTTTATTGCTAAGCTAGATAGCTACCATCTCATTTTATGTTTATAAAGTTATAAAAAATCAAAAAACACCAGCTTCGTTGTCATAAGTTAATTCATATATGATTTTGCAGATTTCGATTAAAATTTGCATCTTGTGAATACTCTACATATGATAGAGATTTAAATATATCAATACATTGTACATTTAATAAGTAGGATTACTATTTTATTAATATTAATTAGCGAACTGTGAATATATATTAGACTTGTATATAGTTGGTACTCCTATGCAAACCAGTTGCAAGTTAAGTAAAGATGATGATTCAGAGGCTACATATCATAAGAAGTACAGGTCCATGATTGACAACTTACTTTATGTGACAGCTTCCAGACCAGATGTGATGCAGGAAGTTGGACAGGTGGCATGATTTCAAGCAGCACCAAAGGAATCACATGTTTTGTCAGTAAAGAGGATATTCAAATATCTCAATGATACATAAGAGTTTAGATTATGGTGTTCAAAAGGAAAGGATCTATCACTTATTTTCTACACAGATGCAGATTCGGAAGGTTGCAATGATGATCGAAGAAGTACAAGTGGAGCATCTTTCTACTTGGGTGAGTGTTTGGTATCTTGGTTAAGCAAGAAACAGTCATCAGTATCATTGTCTACATTCGAAGCAAAGTATATTGTAGTAGTCGCATGTTGTACACAGGTCCTATGGATGAAACAAACACTGAAAGATATACAGGTTGAGTATGATGAGCCCATTTTGATATATTGTGATAACACAAGTGCCATTGGTATATCAAAGAATGCATTGATGCACTCCTAGATGAAGAAAATTCCGATCAAGTTTCATTTTCTACGGGAATAGGTTGTAGAGAAGAACATTTGAGTTGAGTATGTTGGGACCAAAGAACAAATTGTAGACATCTTTACAAAACCGCTTCCAGGGGAATTTTTTGAGTATCTTCACCAGAAACTCGGAATAGTTTTTGCCCCACAATGACTTTTGAATTATATTATTATATGTCATATATTTACATGAGGAAGCACCATGAAGAGGACAGAGGATAGTTCAGATAGGGGGAGCATCCCCAAGGAGATTTCAGTTAGGGGGAGAAGCCCCGACGGGAAGTTACATTTTCCATTGATGTCAAAGGGGGAGAGATTCATGAGATACATGGAGAGAAAGAACAGAGCCATGATTCCAAAGGGAGTGATTATCATAGGGGGAGCATGAGTGTCATGACTTCAGTATTGCATCAGATTGTTGCCATCAATGCCAAAGGGGGAGATTGTTGATTAATTGGGTTGGTTTTCATTTATGACAACCCTTGAAGCAAGTATGGTAGAAAATTCTGGTAGCCCCATAAGTGTGGATAAGGGACCCATTTTTGTCTAAGGAATTGTGTAATGAATATCAATTAAATTACTATAAATACTATCATAGATGGATATTACATGTCATGTTGTTTACGGTGATATGTGGTGCGTCACGTAGTTCCTCACGGTTGAGGAGATATGGCTTAGTGAAGTTGGAGAACCCTCATGAGTTATCTAGAATCCCCCAGAAGGTCAAAGAATTCAATTATTCTAGAAGCTCCTAGAATAAGTTTACTATTCAAAGTGGTTGTAACTAGGATTTAATCATGAGTAAAGTTGTTGCAATAAGAAAATAATTAAAAATAAATTAGTTTCAACAAGAAGTGGTGAGTTTGTTATTTATGGTAAAGTGGTTGCAAGTGGGTAAAGTAGTTAAAAGTGGGTTATCCTTAAAAGAAGGAAGTTGGGAAAAATAGTTAGAAGAAAACCCATAAAGGAAGATACTTGGAGAGTTTAAATAAGAGAGAAAGGGTCTCTCATTAGCACCTAATCTTGAGCATATTGAATATCTATTTTATGAAATGTTATGGGCAAGTATCATTGACAAATCTATAGCAGTGAGTTTGAGGTAGCGACAAGAGAAGTTTCAAAATTCAAAGTGTCGATACTATGTGTATTGAACTAGGGTTTTACTGAATACATCCACAGGTTTCCGAACTAGAAGGGCGCAGACATCTGTGGGCCATAGTGGGACAAAGTACAGATACCCGCGAGTTTACTGAAGACAAAGCATGGATTTGTTTCCAAAGCTGAAAAGGAAGATCAGATCTATCATCAGTGATAATTTGCAGAACTGAGAAGTGGCTACAAGAAGGTTTAACAATGAGAAGTTACAACACAGATATCTATAGTAACAAAAGGTATGTTATATTCTTAACTTAAGTAAATCTTTGGTGAATGCTTGGGGTATAGCCATGGGAGATTGCGATCTTGTTCTTAGGGGACTATTGGTTGTATGGTATATTATGTATCATACATATCTACAAGGATACATTGCTACGGTATTGGTTGGTTGTTTTTGGGATACTTCATTGAGCATCTTCTTAAGATATATTCTATGTTATGTGGAGTATGGTTGAGAATTTATGTTTGAGACATAGTGTTATCAATACAGGTTGGGTTTGCATAACAATAAGGATTTGACGTATGATTAATGTAAGGGTTTCCTATAACACACAATATCACTTAGACATATGTATGAACCTAGTACATGGTTGTGTTAGATCTACTTGTATGTTGGATGAGTATTCTTTTCTATCAGATCAGACAATTTGTGAGTAGATATAGAGAGATCAGATAGTGACTGAGACTGAGACAGTGATAATGACACAAGCAGAGTGACAGACAGAGTGTTAGTGTACTAGCATAGATTTGTGTTATTCAGTGAGTTGCAGTAAGTAGAGGCGTGGACATCTGCATGTTACAGAATAGACAAGTCACAAATCTGTTGGAAAGTTTTGAAGAATATTAGTACAAGTTGGGATAGGATTTCAGTGATAGTTATCACAGTGACAGAGTTATTTCAGTGACAGTGACAGGTTATCCACATTTGGAATTTATACTTCAAGGTAGTTGGAAAGGGGAAGGATAGGTGGTTGTAGCCACCTTTTGGTTGTAGCGGGAGAACATAGGGGGTTGTAGCCTCCTTCTGGTTGTAGTCAGAGAATTGGGGAGTTGGAGCTTCCCTCAGGTTGTAGCCTGAGAATCTATGGGGTTGGAGCCTCCTTCTAGTTGCAGCTGGAAAACAAAGGAAGTTGGTGTTTCCAATGAATGTACTTCTTAAATGCATATAAGAAAATGCATTATGTGGTTTTCTCCTGCATTGGGTTTCCACATAAAAATATTCGTGTACTATGTATGTCTGTGATTGTTCATTGTTCATGGTTTATTTATTCTACAGTTTTTGAATGATATTGGTAAACTGATCATAAATATATATTGTGGTTAAAAAGGATTAAAAATCACTATTACTAATTCACCCCACCCCCCCTTCTCAGTAATCCAACATATTTAATGCAAGCATTTTTTTCCTAAATTCCTCTGTGAAACTTTGAACAATCTGACCTTTAACCTATCTTAAATTTATCCATTCCATCATGGTTTTTTTAACATAACCCAATGGATAAAATTGGTTTTCAAACGCAAATGTAAATTCAGACCATGAAGAAAGGAGTCTACCATTATGTTTGCTACCTTTCTGAAGTTTTCTCTCCCACCATACAAGGGTTGTACCTTCCAACCAAAGTGAAGTCAATTGGATCTTCACCTCTTCCTCTTCAATATGTTGTACACATCAATAAACTTTGATTTCTTTGATCCAACTACTAAGCTTGTCTGCATTAGCTTCTCCATTAAACATGGGAAAATTAAATTTCACATTTGGTTTCAACAATGGATTTTTAGAAGTACTTGGACGAAAACTAGAATGATGAGAATGAGAGGAAGAGAAAGAAGAGATTGAACTTGAAGATGGTGATGGAGGCTCAGGAGGATCTCCTCCAATTCCATGGTTCATTGAATCATTATCCTCGCCTTTAACTTTCTTCTTCTTCTCCTTCTTTGCAACGCTCTTCTCGTAATCTGCAAACAATTTTTCTACCATGCTTGACATCCAGTAGAAAGATATGTGGAAATCCTTTTCATTCTCTACCCGAAGTTCTTCATCCTCCATTTTCCTTCTTAAATTTGCACATTCAATCTCTGGGTTGAAAGTCTCAAGTTTTCCTTCACCTGCTTTGAGCTTGGCCCTCGTAAGCATTCACAATCACAATTCAAGTTAAAGAATATTGCTCTGATACCAACATGATCTGGGATCTTTTCATCGATGACTTATTAAAAGAATTACATTAAAGTGTGTAAATGAAATCTTGTTTGCAACATCATTAAAGAGGACATAATCATAGAGAAAAGATGAGAAAGAGAGAAAGAACACAAGACATGATAATGGAGTTCATCCCAAGAATGGACTACGTTTATGGGCCCACTTCAAAGTGGAGAGGATTTATATTATATCATCAATGAAAATTGGCATAAATACATCATTATACCTCAATTCTGAAAAATGGCCTTCTGATATGTTGCCTAGATGAAAAAATGGACATCAAGGTGGACTTGTGGCGAGAAAATGTGAAGAAACGATTGTAAAATCATGAAATTATGACATTGCTCATCCCATGCCCCTCCTGGGCTCTTAACCTCATAAATCATGCCACTACAACATGCAATCATTATTGTACTTTCCTCGTAATTTATGCTCATTCTCTGTTAG
>ML782727.1:285662-301767 GCA_009831015.1 Picea engelmannii
CCCCCCCCCCCCCCCCAGCGGAACTTTGAACTGGGTTTATCACATGCTTCTGGGGCAGAGTTTACAAAACTACGCCCGTTGACGGATTAGTTGGGAGGTTTAGTTATATTTGGGGAGTCCCAGGGTCAAACCCGTGGGTTCCCCTTTTATATCGGCAGACAAGTAATATATTTACCATATTATAATATATATATATATATATATATATATATATATATTTGTGTGTGTGTGTGTGTGTGGTTTAAAAATAAACCATAATTAAAACAATTTTAACTACTAATCATTGTTTAATCCGTCATAATCAAATCGTTAACCCATAATCCATAATTAAACTTTAATATGCTCCTAATCCTGGATTAGCCCCTTAATTGTTGATTAGCCAAGATTTTGGGATCGTACTTGCCAGCCACGTGGTGGGTTCTTGTTATGCCACGTGACATCCTCTAAGGATTTCACGTGGCACCCAGCCATTGGTCCAAGTTTCCTCCAGACATCCTCCCAACCATGTCACCAGCTGCCACATGTCTAGCTATGGGTGGGCCATGTGGCGTCCCTTGGGTGGTGCCACGTGGTGCTTCCTGGGGGTGCCATGTGGCATGTTTTTACCAGCCCAAGATTCCAAAAATAGGTGACACATGGAATCATGTGGTGCTACCACATCATCATGTTGATTTCAATATGATGTCACCCTGTACGGACTAGTGATGATGTCAACTATACGAACATGTTGACTTTCGCTAGGTTGACCATAACTTTGATTGGCCATAACTTCTTCGTTCGGACTCTGTTTGAGGTGTCGTTTGCGTCATTGAAAGGATTGTGATGAGCTCTTCGACCTGGAACTATTTTTGTTTAGATTTGGGGACTTTTAATTTTTTCCCTTTTAGATCCTCCTAAATAAATTATACCATTTCATTTGTATTGAAACTGGGATCTAGTGCAATATTTTGTATGTTTAGCGTTTATATAGGATTGATTCAATTGTAGTAGAATAAAGAACATCTTATATGCCCCTACTACTCAAACTATGTGATACTTTTCCAACAATTTATCTAGTTTTTAGGGTCAATATATTATATGAGACTATGATTTGTGTGCAAAAACATGTACCAAATGAAAATTTTGACCAATATGACACAACCTTGGAAGTGTGTTGATGGGAGAAAAATCACCACTCGTCAATGTAAGGGAAGCAACATGGTCCAAGGTTCTTGATTTTAACCCCAATTGTTTAGTATGACTACTTCCGACAAGTTTAAGGGCTCTGTAAGCCACAAAAATGTTTTGCTCCCTAGGAGGAGACTTTGTTTAAGCTCTTCCAAATTCCTAAAAGAAATTAAAACCTAAAATATGAAGGAGATATAAAACTAAACCTAACCTAAATGTGATCTAGTAACCATAGAGATACAACTACTGAGTCACAAGTAGAAAATAATTAAAACAAAATCATATCATGCAGGAGAAAAACAATCTGAAATTAATCCAGTTTATGTGTGTAGATAAATGATCAAAAATGTTGAAATAATTCTTCATTAAGATCATTAAAGCTTTTGCATATGGATCAGATGAAAATCATGACAAATGCAAGATACTTTTAATAATGCATAAGTTGAATCAATTCACGGTTAAATAGATCAAAATAAATGAAAATAATAATCTCGAGAAAGAAATTTCAAAAGACTATAATTATAAAATATTAAATGAAAGAATGAAAACAAAGTTCATATTTAATTCAAGCTTACAGAAAACAATGATAAATAAAAATGAGTGTGGCCTTTATTACTTTGATAAAGACATTCATACAAATCTTTTGAGACCAATTCCCAAATTCATGCTTCAATGCTTCATGAAAAATATTGATCCATCAATTGTTGGTGGAGCCTTTGTTCTTATTCCTATAAAAAAAAAAGTCTTCAAAGGAAAAAAAATGTTAAAAGATTATAATCATTTTCTCTTCTCTCGAGACTCTGTCCCTCTTTACATATGAATTTTCCCATATATTTATACAATGAAGCAACAGTCTGGGTGTTGCTAATCAATTTCTGCCACCATAAATTTTCCTTGGAATGAACCAACAAGATCTCTCAAATCATGCATTTCTTTGGGAAAAATATCAATATTGACCAAATTGGTTCCATTCTGGAAATGGGTTTTCAACCATTTTGCGAAATTCTTCCCGGTTTGCTCAAAAATTAAGTTTTACATTAGCCTCCTAGATATTGACGTGAAATTCAATCTGAGAAATTATGTATTCATGAGATAAGGATTTCTCCCAAAAAATCACCTTCTAAGAAAATGTGTCCCATATAAGGTAAATCAACATGTTCTACAATTGGGTTTTCAACCTTTTTTCGAGATTATTTACAGTTTGGTCAGACATTTCATTTGAAATTTGTTGGTCAATTCTAATTTCTCCCAAATTCATCTTGTCTGTTGATAAAGGTCTGGAGAATTCTTGAACGATCTACATATATTTGGATGAGTGATTAAAATCGCAATCTAGCTCTAAATATAAAAAATAAACTCCCGAAACAAACAGATCACAATAGATCATTAATTAATATAATTTAGGGTTACGTAGCTAAATATTTAAAAACAAATAAAATAATAAAATAAATTAAATTTGAGTAAATGAATATCACAACTATACAAAAATATTTTCACACCAATCACATATATTAATATACAAATAGAAAACTTAATTAATTACTCGATATCACAATTTAAATCCTATAATGTTGGGATAATGATCATATTCATTCCTTAAGCAATTTTAAATTTCTTGATTGTCTTTGTTCATTAAAACTTTTAAAAAATAAACATTTTCGTGAATTATTTAAAAAAAAAAAACGTTAAAATGTTCAAATAACGTATCAATGCATTGAAGACAAAACTAGCGAAAGGTCGTAATAATCCCTATTTCAAGCGACTCGAGCTATGGAATGAATTCGAAGAAGTTCATGTGAGTATGTGCACCACATTGAATATCCAGAAAGGAAATCAACAAGTCAACTACTTCAAACCAAGCAAGACAAAATCAAAACACAATGAAAAAGATGATTTTTCCAAGATTTGAATGGGGACCCCTAAATTTTGTAAAAATTTATGGGGAGTTCTCGGTAGCCCAACAAATGGCGACAAACTAGGGAGAAGCAGTTATCTCTGCCTAGATAATGGAATATTTTCATGTATAAGAAGACAAAGGATAAGGATTTTGACAAAAAGAGAGTTTGCCTTGAAACATTTGTACCACAAATTAACAAGTCAACCTTTTAAAGAATTAACCAGCTACAATTGATTTTTTTAAAGATAACCTTCAAATGCAAAGAAAAGTATTCATTGATTAGATTTTCAACACGATACATTATTCATCAGAACACACCCTAAGGACAATTTGTGATGACTAGAAGATGTTATGTTATAGTTTACCTCTAATACCACACGCATGGACACTACAACCAGCAGGCATATATAGCCTCGACAGGGATATCTTTTAACCTGTTTAGCTACTTTTATTTCATCCACTAGTTAAAGATGCATAGCTTATAAACCCTTTGTTAAAACTTTATTTCTTTACTTTTTCTAAGGAATGAGCTAGAAGCCATTGTTCTGACTTGGTAATCAGATAGTGACAACGTCATTCATAATTATCTATAGAAATAAAAAGGTTGGCTCGTGATGAGACCTCATTTCCTTCAGTCTTGCAACTAAGGGCCATTACCCTGGCTTGGTGACTAGATGATGATAATGGCATACTATAAATACCCATGATCATGATAAGTCATCTTGCAATGAGACCTCCTATCTTCCAACTCTCCATAAATGTCATTTTTCATATGAAAAAGGGTTTCACTATGATTAATGTTAATCTCATTAGATATTACTTAATGGATGGGGAAGCAAACTTTACTCCTTAAGAGTGTGGGATGGTGTTAAGAGGTTTAAGATAATAACAATACAAGTCTCACTCATTTTCTCCTAAAGAGGGAACCAACTAAAACATAATTGCAGAGACTATATAAATATAGCATTGTGTACTAATTTGTAATAGTCAAAAGGAAAAAGTAATCAATGCAACTCATTTTTAATATGAAGGTAAAACTTGTAAAGTGTTCCACCTCGGGAAGGGTTATTCTCTTCTTGAAAATTACCCTGTAAAGGATTTCTTCAAGCACAAAAAATTAGAATGATGAAGGCTCGGATGACTCACTTAACCCAAAGTACCATCGATCTTGGGATTAACAACTCCCTATCCATTAATCTTAAAATTTGATGGTCATAATGGAATCAACATTTCATCTTTTAAAACCCCAAAGAAATGATTGTCACACCACAAATCTTCAAAAATAAAAAGAATATAAAATAATCTAAGAAATCCAACTCTAATCAAACAAATTTGGAAACAAAATGAAAATAAAAGTAATCTAATATAAAGAAAAGAATAAAATTAAACCAAAATAGACCTTATCAATATGACTAATATCTTATGTGAAAAAAAAAAATTGTTGTAATATAAATAGAAGGATTTTTTATCGTAAAGGGGATAAGTATATCAATTCATGAAATACAAATTGATCAATTAACTTGATTAATTGAATTTATTGTACCAAAACCCTTTAAATGTATTTATTTCCTTAATATGAAGAATTACTATAAATATTGTCATTTATCGCATAAAATATTAAGCTAATAAGGCCTCCTTTATTAAAGATTATGGACATGAAGGAAAATAAATAAAGCCCTTTATTAGAGTGTGCAGTCATGATTCATCATTTTCAAAACAAGTCACTCATCAAAAGGAGATCAATTGTATCGTCAAATTTTCAATTGTTTTATCACTCGTCTCCTTTACAACATTTCGATTTTAAAATTCTAGAGAAATGACCATATAAAAATTGCATAGTTAAGTCGCAATTATTGATGAATTATTTTAGGATACGACCTTTTAAAGGTAATGTTAAATGGAATATAATCAAAAGTTGAGATCATTTTAATTAGTTCACTTAACTTATCCTTGCTTGCTAGTTTTGAAAAAATAATCATATTAAATCGTTTCTCAAAAAATTTAAAGATATGACTTGAAGGGAAACGCTTAAACATGATAAGCAAAGAAATAAGTAATGAAAAGAAAAGAAAAGAGGAATTCCCTGAATGATGATTTGCCTTTGTCCTGAAAGCAACGCCTTGCTGAACTTATTCAAATTAACAAAGAGAAAATGAAAAGAACAAACAAAATCTAATCTACTCTACACTATTCTACAGGAACTAAGTGAAATGGAATTTCCAGTGTAACCACTCCAAATGCTTAAGACCTGCATGAATATGTACATCATAAATTAGAAACATAAGCACTCGCAATATCAAACAACATGAAAAACTAAAGATGTGTACATCTATATTAAGAATATACAAGAGAAGAAGATTCTTATTTATAGGAAACTTCCTACCAAAGGACTCTTCTAACCAAAACTATATTCTATCATGATATGTACCATAAAGAAAATCAGAAGAAAAGCATGGAAGAATGTAAAAGAATTTACAGAACTTATCAGGATTATGGGGACCTAACATAACCATCGGCCAAGATCGAAGTGCCCCATTCTCTTGAAAATGTTCATGAATTTATGTGCATGAAGGATATGGAAAACTATTCGAAAAAGGAAAAGAAATATTTACAAGAAGAGTATTATCAAGAGAAGAAGAAGAGGGTTTCACCAAGGTTTGATCATAACAAGTATCCAATGGAATATTCAAATGAACATCGTTGAATACTTGAAATGAAATTTGAGGTGCAATATAATCATTGGAAGAACATAAAATTGAAATTTCAGATTGTGCTTAGGGAGTTCTATGTAATGTGTCTCACTTTGCATTTCATCAATATCAGAATAATTATCATAAAGAACTTACCTCTCTTGCAAATCATGAAAAGGATTAAATTTGTTAATAGTGAAAAATGGATATGCACGAGGTTCATTAACATGTAGATTATTTTCAACCTCGGTATTATGAACTATGTTTAAGGAAACCTTAATAAGCTTATTCCGTTGATTTGCAAAAATTTCCTTTTCACTAAAATATGAACCAGTTAAAATTGGAGTTTGAGCAGGAAGATGAAATGAATCATTATTGTATGCATCAATATTAGTAAACAAAACATGATACATAAAATAATGATTAGAAGAGTATATATGATTTTCATCATTATGAAATGAGACATATTCCATGGGATTATTAGTTAATCTATGATTAATGGGTGAATCTTCCGTTAGAATAATAGGCATTGGTTCTAGATTAACTTCTGAAAAAGAATCATCATTGACATGTTCAGTAGTTAAATCATGTTTTTCTATGAAGTTTATTTCTAATGAATTTTCTTCTTCATAGCCAACATCAAGAGGAGTTTCGGGATCATTTTCAAATTGAATATTTAGATCTGAAATATTTTATGATTGCTGAAAATGTGGAAAACAAACTCCTAATGTGTGTGATTGTGAATCAGTGTAAACTTTATTAATTGGCTTAAAAGAATGAAAAATAGGATCAAGATTAACCATAGGATCAGTGTGTTTCACACACTGAGAAATATCCATATTATGTTCATCGTCTTTTGTCTCATTATGTTTATAATTTGAAAGAACAAGGAAGGAAAACCATTCTAGTATATCTTTCTCAGAGGGTAGATCTTTAGGATGAAATCTACAGCAAAGCAAAATAAATCTAGAAGAAAAATCTTCAATGGACTCATTTTCATGTATTGAAAGATTATTCATTTTAGAGCACAATATGTCATAATCATAGTTCTGGTGAGCAAGGAGAAATACTTCCATGAATTGGTTCCACGAATGAATAGGTTTTGTTGGTAATTCTTTGAACCATCTTTCAATTCTTCCCTGGAAAGTAAGAGTAAATAACCATTAAATATTAGTTTTGACAAGGATTTGATTGTCTTTTAGGGAATACTTCGAGTAGGATGGAACGAACTAAAATCATGCTCCAAAACACAAATTGGGAGAGGATCCATGAGTAGTTAAATACATTTAAAAATAAAGACTCCAAGAAGCTAGCTTGTCAGTCTAGCCTTCCTTTTAGCGCCATTTGTTGACGAGTGAAAATGACCACTCGTCAACGTAAGGGAAGCAACCTAGTCTAAGCTTCTTGATTTTAACCCCAGTCATTTGGTATGACTACTTCTAACGGGTTTAAGGGATCTTTTAGCCATGAAAATGTTTTGATCCCCGAGAGGAGACTTCGTTTAAGCTCTTCCAAATTCCTAAAAGAAATTAAAACCTAAAATATGAAGGAAACATAAAACTAAACCTAACCTAAATGTGATCCAGTAACCATAGACATACAACTACTAAGTCACAAGTAGAAAATAATTAAAACAAAATCATATCCTGCAGGAGCAAAACAACCTAAAATTTATCCAGTTTATGTGTGTAGATAAATAATCAAAAATGTTGAAATAATTCTTCATTAAGATCATTAAATTTTTTGCATATGGATCAAATGAAAATCATGACAAATGCAAGAGACTTTTAATATTGTATAAGCTTAATCAATTCACAGTTAAATAGATCAAAATAAATGAAAATAATAATCTTGAGAAAGAAATTTCAAAAGACTATAATTATAAAAGATTAAATGAAAGATTGAAAACAAAGTTCAGATTTCATTCAACCTTACAGAAAACAATGATAAATAAAAAATGAGTGTGGCTTTTATTACTCAGATGAAGACATCCATACAAATCTTTTGAAACCAATTCCCAAATTCAAGTATCATTGCTTCATGAAAAATATTTATCTATCAACTGTTGGTGGAGCCTCTATTCCTATTCCTCTAAAAAAAACAAAGTCTTCAAAGGAAAAAGAATGTTGAAATATTATAATCATTTTCTCTTCTCCGGAGACCCTCTCTCTCTTTACATCTGAATTTTCCCATGTATTTATACAATGAAGCAACAGTGTAAGGGTTTTCAATCAATTTCTGCCACCAAAAATTTCCCTTGGAAAGAACCCACAATATCTCTCAAATCGTGCATTTCTTTGGGAAAAAACTCTCTAGTAATCAAATTAGGTCTGTTATGGAAATGTTTTTTCAATCATTTTGTGAAATTCTTCCCAATTTGCTTAGAAATTAAGTTTTAAGTTAGCCTCCTGGATATTGACATGAAATCCAATCTGAGAAATTTCATGGTCATGAGATAAGTATTTCTCTCAAACGATTCACTTTGTGAGAAAACTACTCACGAAATAGGTAAACCAATATGTTTTGCAAGTGGGTTTTCAAACGTTTTGCAAGATTCTTCTCATTTTGGTTAAAAACTGCATTTGAAATGTGTTGGTCTGTTCTGATTTCACCCAAATTTGTCATATCTATTGATAATGGTCTGGAGAATTCTCGAACAATTTGCATATATTTGGATGAGTGATTAAAATTGCAATCCAGCTCTAAATCTAAAAAATCAACTCATGAAACAAACAGATCACAATAAATCATTAATTAATATAATTTAGGGTTACGTAGCTAAATATTTAAAAACAAATAACATAATAAATTAAATTAAATTTAAATAAATGAATATCACAACTATACAAAAATATTTTCACATCAATCACATATATTAATATACAGATAGAAAACTTAAATAATTACTGGATATCACAATTTGAATCCTGTAATGTTGGGATAATGATCATATTCATTCCTTAAGCAATTTTCAATTTCTTGTTTGTCTTTGTTCATTAAAACTTTTAAAAATTAAACCTTTTCGTGAATTATTTTTAGAAAAAACGTCAAAATGTTCAAATAACATATTAATGCATTGAAGACAAACCAAAACAAAACTGACAAAAGGTCATACTAATCCCTATTTCAAGGAATTCGAGCTACAGAATGAATTCGAAGAGTTCATGTGAGTATGTGCACCACATTGAATATCCGGAAAGGAAATCAAGAAGCCATCTTCTTCAAACCAAGCAAGACAAAATCAAAACACAATTAAAAAGATGATTTTTCCAAGATTTGAATGGGGACCCCTAATTTTTGTAAAAATTTATGGGGAGTTGTTGGAAGCCCAACAAAGTGTTGCCATTTAAAGTATCAATTATTTATCCCAAACAATCATGTGCATCCTACACTCTGAACATTGTCTCCTACAGTAAATGATTACAGTGTATCTACATCATCATTATAGTGCATTCTCTTTATTAATTTATCAATAGCCATCCATTTCCATCTAGAAATTTATTCAAAGAATATTCCCAAACTACATATCAGTGGAAATGCATTCCCTTTGAAGACTTAAAGCATGGCATCATAAGGTTGTAAAAGAGAATCTAAGATTCTAAAATTATGGAATAGATAACTTGGTGAGGTGTATAACATGCACATGAAAAAATAAATTCTTCTTCTACAAGATTGCAACTGGAAATTTTCAAAGCTCCATTCTAACCCCAGGGGAGCAAGAAGAGGGTGCAAATCCCATAAGATAGAGAAGATTTTGGCATTCTAGGAGGAATCACAAATAACTAGTGTTAAGCTCGAATTTGTAATTACGATTATATTATCAATGTTGCTTGTAAGAAAGGTAGGATATAGATTGCAAGAAACCTCTTTAAACATGCTTTGGAGTTTGGACAAAGGTTTTGTTCTAGGTGTGATTATATAAAATCCATTAATTAAAGGAAATTCGCAAGTAACAATATACATGAGATCTAATGCCAAAATACTATTGTCTTTAGAAAAAGGTGTGTCTAAGAGTTTCTTGCACTACCCATTAGGTTTACATAGTATCCCCTGATTAACTGCTTATTTTACATATCAACAGTAGCCCAACCCTTGGATAGTGGATCATTACATTATGTGCAAAACACTATATCGTAAATGTTGGTGACAATGTTAATGTTAGTACCAAGCTCAAAGCTTGTATTTATTACTCTATATTGTGGATCAAGAAAAACCCTTTTAAAGGAATTCTTGATGAAATATGTTTCCCCTTTGTTCTACTAAGACGTGACTATGAAATATTAAAACATTTATTCATATATTAAATTTTTCCAACACTACTGTATATTCTATATACTAAATCTCAATAACGAGATGAAAATGCCATGTGTACTTGAGAAATGATTCTAGTGTTGTGAACCGTAGGGAACTCATTGTTTCGGGGTTGAAAGGGTACTAGAGTTGGTTCATATTACAATGAAGTGATGTGAATGATGTTCATGTGGGGAATGCGGGTTAGTTTTGCGAGGAATGATGTTCACGTGGGGAATGAGTTATCAAAGGGAGTTGAACCCTTTGACTTTCATAGTTTATTACAACAAGGATGGGGCACTTGTGATTGGCCCATTTGCTTTCTTCCTTGAGAACTATGTATGTGTGCATCATTTTATTTCATTCCATATTATTTACAACTTTTAGTTGTGAGAAAGCTATGAGCATTGTTTTATATATAAATATTTCAATTCCATGGTTTCCCATGGGGAATGCAAGAGGAGGCACCCAAAACTAGTGAAACTACCTTTGCTCAACCTTTGCTCAAATAGTTCTTTTTATTGTCTAATGGGAGATGAGTTGATTATTTGAAGCTCACATCTTAAGTCCTCATTAGTGTAAGTGTGATATAAATAAATTGAGTTAATACCAACTTCTCATAAACATTTTGTTTATAAGTTTGTTAATTGTTTTCTACATTTCAAGCCTTCTTGTTGTTGGTGTGATATAAATAAATTGAGTTAATGCCAACATCTCATAAACATTTTGTCTATAAGTTTGTTAATTTTTTTCTATGTTTCAAGCCTTCTTGGTGTTAGTGTGATATAAATAAATTGAGTTAATACCAACTTCTCATAAATATTTTGTCCATAAGTTTGTTAAAGTTCTACTACACTTCAAGCCTTCTTGCAAATGGGATTAAAGGATATGCCTCCTACCTTCACTTCAACAATTCCAATCTTATCTCCAACCATTATATTATTGTTGTCATGGCCTTTGGCCTTGGTACTCGCAGATCTAACTTGTTTCTTCCAAATAATCTTTAT
Organism: Picea engelmannii; assembly: GCA_009831015.1. Taxonomy (NCBI): domain Eukaryota; kingdom Viridiplantae; phylum Streptophyta; class Pinopsida; order Pinales; family Pinaceae; genus Picea; species Picea engelmannii. The sequence continues at coordinate 296,714 of ML782727.1, forward strand.
AAAATTTCCCATAAATTTACAAATTTATGGGAGTATAATGGGCTCTCTAAAATGAACCATATTGTATTAGGTTTGAACAAAATAATTAGCATGTTTAAGTTATGTACTATGATTCTTTCAAATTTGTGTCAATCCATTTGGTTTGAAGAAAATGAAGAAAAAAATTACAGGGAAAATCCCCTTCAGTATCACACCAAAAGTTGAGTATGTGAGTGTGCATTTGTTGACATAGAAATCATCATAACTACCCATATACAAACTTGACTATTAATTCAATTATGTGTTGTATTCAATAAAATTCATAAATCTTTTGAAACTCGTGGTTTCTCTCCTTATTATTTATGTTTGTTATAGATAAAAAGTTAATTGTATATTTCATTGTGGATGATATTATTTATTTCAATATGGCAACAATTTAAGAGAGGTTTTGTTTGTGTCCTATAAGGATGATTTAAAGATATGGTCTTAATTCATAAAATGTTGTCTATTTACATCCTTTAACACACAAATTATATATCAAAAAATGGCTACTTAAAATCAATCATTCACAATTAAATGAAGTTGCATATCTAAGATGTGTACTAGGATGTGTTAACTCCAGAAAAACCATATTCTTGAAGATAATGAAAAAAAAACATGGGAACTATGACATGATATGTCTTCCAATTATTCAAAATAATGTAGAGATAGAACCCACCATGTGGCATATAAGTATCAGAGAAAACATAGGGCAACATCAAAATTCTTCTTTGACCTTTGCATATCATTTGAAGAAGCAAACCTAGTTACAAAATCTTCAATAAATTGAGTACTACAACTTGTATGGATCTCAAAATAAGATGAAACCCTTGGGTAGGCCCTCGTTGAAACATGCATAAAGACAAGTAGAAGAATCCATTTTTAGTAAGTCCAGACACTATAAATGTTAATATATATCAACATTAAGTGGATATCATGACTTTGGAGTGAACCTAAAAATAGTACAGTAATAATTCATCCTCTTAAGTAGGAGAATGATTTGAAATTTTATACTATGATTTTAATTCTTTTTCATTGTACATTTTAACTATATTTCTATTGTACATTTAACAATTAACCATAAAACCAAAAAAAAAAATACTTCACAAAATTGTCAAATGGAAACTAAGGTCGTGGCTTGGTCTGGGTCTTATTTTGCATGAATTTTGTATCCCCAATGATGGAGCAGTTGGAAAAGGTTTGAATCCCATCATGAAAATCCCACAAACTAATTATGTATAGGCCATTATCATGACTAGTTAATTAGTTGAATTTCAACAGTTTATATTTACTCTTTTGCAACGCCAACTAAATTGTCAATGATATCTACATTGCAATGTATATCATACTCTAATAGTTCATTATATTTTATTTCAATTAGACACTGCATGTTTTAATGTTTTGAAATCATTCCTTCACCCACACCTTCTTGATTTGACTTTGGGCCTCATGGATTGCATGTTAGTTGTTTCTTTTGTTTTTCTCTTGGATGGCCACCATTAAATGGAGAGATTCGTGCTAAACACTAGACAACTACAAAAAATACAATCAATGATTATTGCTTTGTCCTACCATGCAAATCTTCTCTTAAATTCAAAAGAGTTATCACAATCTACATCATAAATCTAGTAACCATGCAAAACACATAGATTACCATCAACACCAAAGCTAGGTTCAATCTAGAAAAAACACTCACTTCATTCAACATACACACCAAACACTCAAGCTTACTTTTCACAAAATCAAAATAATGAAAGATAAAACCATAGGTTCACAAAACCGCTCCTTTTGCACTAAAACCAAAGGTTCTTCCTCTGCCAATAACATATATATTATCTGGTATCATGAACTACATAGTGACACTTTGTTTTGCTTCACATGAATAAGATAATAAGTGTTGCAAGTAAGTCTCATTTACTAATAAATTATATATTCCATAGGGAAAAAATTTAAACTATAGAGTTTCTCCTTCCATATGTAATATTTCCATCCTTTATGTACACTAAATATTCACAATGCATGTGCTACAACCAAAACCTATGGTAATAACAAGACCGTTATTTTTCAATAAGTAATCTCCAAATGTTATACATATTTGGAGATAAACCATATATATATAAATAAACCATATTCCATCTATGAACTTACCTTTGAAAAAACATATGCATTTTCATTCATTTCCCTGTATATATAATGAAAAGAGACAACACTAAAATTTGATTTGTAAATAAAACTTGCAAAATAAAATTTCACAATTCATTATAAAAAAAAAAATCACCACAAATATGAAAACTCTCTTTTGTGATGTCCTCCTCATGGACCCAAACCTATCCATAATGCCTCCCTAAAATAATTTGATGTCCTCCTCCTTGACCCAAACATATCCATAATGCCTCCTCCCTACAAAAATGTGATGCCCTCCTCCTCGAGTCAAAACTCTCCAAATCCCTACCTACAAAAGTAGGCAATCAATATGGATTTAAACTGATGAATTGTTTTAAACAAATGAACATTCTTATGGCAATAAGGAAGATAAAAATAAATTACATAAATACATTGATGCAAAAGTGAAAAGAAATGATGAACTTTATACAAGATCTTACTATTAACATATGCAATTTGTACAATATTTGACAAAATTTCATTGACATGAAGAAAAATAAAAAAGAATTAGGATAAGTAAAGTGTCAGAGTCATCACATAGAACTCATAGAAATAACAATGTGGAAAGAAGTCGAAGTGTCATCAAAGTTGGTAATTCAAACCCAGTCTTTGGTACAAATTGGTATTTTTATAAATCAACAAAAAGATAAAGAAACAATAGAAAATTAGCACTATTGTGTTGGAGAGAGAGAGAGAGAGAAAGAGAGAGAGAAAGTATGCTAAAGAGAGCGAACCATAGCCATAATCATACAAGTGCATAAGAGAGAAGTAACCATAACACAATAACTTACAACAGAACAGGTTTTGACTTGCAAGTCAACTTGGGACTCGACAGTGCTTCCTTGTACTTGGTGGGTTTAGGCTTGACTCGACAAGCTTTCCAAAAATCGAGTTGACTCCGCAGGTTTGTTTGTTTTTGGTGAAATAAAGTGGGTCAAGCTAAATCCAAGTAAAATCTGTCAAGTTCAGGTCGACCCAACCCATTTCAGCCATAAATTGGGTACACTCAGAAAATCTCAAGTTGACTCACCAAGTCTGGATATTATGGTCTCATATCCAATCATTTTAAAAACATTCAAGTTATAAAATTAGAAAGAGATATCATATTCATATTCATAACAAAATCTGGTCCGCCATAAGTAGTATGATTCATATTCACAATAGAATGTTTGCAAGAATGAAAATATCAAAATGTTTATTTTTTAGTTCATAAATGATAAATCATCGCATAAATAGACTAATATTTTATTTCCATCTCATATGTTGTCTCTTATAGAGTGAAAGATCCAAAGGCACTGCTTTAACAGGGCTCAATAATATTGTGACTACACCCTTTTAAAACATCTTATGCAATTGGTTGAAACACCTCCAAAGTCAACTCATCATCACCATCATCCTAAGAAACACCATAGTCCCACATCCGAGTAATGCAAGAAGGTAGCTTTGTTGTTTTTTGTGGTAGAAGGTGAAGATTTGAGTGAACACACACCAAATTTCCTACTTACATTCGATAATTCATTGAAGGAGAAGGATCTAGACCCTCTCATCCATGGCCTAGTGACACTCTAGTAAACAAGGCCCCTAAGACCTCTAAGTTGTAAAGAACAATGGGATAAATAATGGTGTCCATGAGAGACATCTTGGACAGTATGTCTTGGAAAATTAGTTAGAAAAATTGGACTCGGGTACAGTGGTGATCTGGTTGTATCTAGTATCTTTGGGTAGCAATTCTACTTTCATTTATGTCAAAGTAAGATGCTCTGAAAGTGTTCATCTGTGGAACCAAGGCACTTTGCATCTAATGAAAATTATTGCTCTAGTGAAATACGATGATCAAAAATTCATCTTTATTGATCTAGGTTGAAAATGTAATCAAGAAACTATAAGCAACTTTCCCATATGATGGATTACTTTCTATGTTTGTGTCTGTGTGTGTAGTCTAATTCTGGGTAAGATGAAACTTACTCCAAGTTTACTTTTGGATCCATGGGTGATATCTTTAATGAATACTTGTTGAAGGTATGGATACAATGTAACAAATAGCTAGTGTGAAGAACTATAGGTAGAAATATTCTCTATGTTTTTAAATACATATCAATAGAGGAAAGCACCCACATCACCTTTAAATTATTAATCATTTGATAATATACTTGTACACCCCTAGCAATCCATCCCAACTTCACTACTAATATTATAGTTATATATAGATATATGTACTCTAATTATGGGGAATATTAAACTCACTTCAAGATCACTTTTGGATCCATAGGTGAAAATTTTTATGAATACTTGTTGAAGGTACTCTCACCTAGATAAGCAATCTGACTCTTGTCATCTACGAGATAAATTGAAAGTTGAGTGTTATTATATTAGGTTGTTTTTAGGAGGGTTGAGGTGGATGTACAAATAAATATGCATAAATGATGGCTCTGAAATTACTAATGAAGTTAGCAATTGATAAGGGGGGTTAAAATATACAAGTGATTGGTGACTCTTATGTGGTAGCCAACTAGATTTTCATGGTTATTTCAAGATGGAAAAAATTGTGTTTCTAATGTTCCTAAAAGAGTTTAAAAGTATGGGGATTGTTTTCCAAACAACGCATATCACCTTGTATATAGACAACTTAACTTAGTGGTAGATGTTGGTCACTATAATTGCTTAATTAATTTTAAACAACCCAGTGAAACATAAATTATCAACCCAGGGAAGTCTTTTGTTTCAAAGATAGTTGCGCACTATATATGCTCAATTCCAAAAGCACTTAGTGTTGTAGTAAAGAAATCATTCTATCTAACTTGTTGAAATGAACTGAAGTTCTGAATTGTATCACAGGAAAGAGATCTCCCTATTGCAATTCTTTATAGTTCAAA
>ML782727.1:301867-312700 GCA_009831015.1 Picea engelmannii
TATACCTTGGAATGATCAGATGAAATGATAGTATAAGTCAAAATGCAGGTGATGAAGGGTAAAATAATAGCAAAAAGTATGGGCAAAAAGGGTACAATATGTGGTCCTAACAGTAGATTACTTATCCAAAGAAGGATTGTAAATGGAAACAAACACAAGTTTTATGATGGATTTTAGAGGAGTAGTTTTGCATCCAAGTACTGAGTTTTCCATCCAGCAATATTAAATCAACCTAAATGGATCGAAGAAAGGTAATCTAATGAATATGGCTTATGTACCTTCCAACCTTTCATTGGTTTCAGCATAGATACACATCAATCTCGGAATGATTGTCTTCGCTACCCTATATAAATCCATCCTTTTATGGGATTTCAATATTCAAATAGGTAGCAAGAAAGGAAAGAGTAGTTCCAACCCAAATTCATTTCTACTCGTGCATTTCTAAGAGAAGAACTCTTTGAGAAACTTGCTTGACAATATTTCTATAGGGTTTTACAGTATAGTTGGTAAATGTTTACAACTTGGCAAGTGAACCCACAACAATTACCAGTGCACAAGCAAACTCATAAAAATTACTAGTAGCTTTACAAACAATTTACCCAAACAATTTCCCATAGCAAACAAATAATGTACTAACAAACATATTTCCATTAAAACAATGTAATTTGTTGAAAGATAGAGTATTTGAAAACTTTTTAGACTATTTGATGACACATTAAGTACAAAAATGAATAAAATTCTAAAAATACTATATCCATTAAGTAATAAAATGATTAAGTAATCATTTGATAAAGTTCTCATAAAAACAAACTAGAACTTACAAATGAAACATATATAATCTATGAATTATCATATATGGCCACGTTCTCCACTACTCACTCCTCCTATAACACATTTGAAATGCATATTAGAGGCATAATTGTAAGTACTTATCTTGAAAAAAACTAATAATTACTATCAAATTATGGTGCATCTAATCATAGTTAGAAACTTTCAACCATGATTGATACTTGTGAATCACCAACCTGAACATCTTCCAATATGGAAGAAGGTTGTGTCATACCAAAGGTTCCCTCTTGGTTCTCCTATAATACACACACACACACACACACACAAGTACATATAGAGACCATTTTTTATATAATTAAACGAATACAAATTAAATTATTGACACTTGAAATCATAGTTTTAAACTTTGAAACATGCAATACCTATGAGTTGCGAGCCTATGGGTTATCTCCCAATGCAAATGATGTTTCATTTAACATTCTAATGAATTGAAATTAATAAACATAAACATTTTGTGTTAGTTCAAAAATTGTGATGATGTGGATCTAATAAAAGAATTATCATCGAATGCATGAAACTTTTATCAATTGTAACACATATCGATCCAATGTCCCCTTCCTCATTCCCAATTAAGTCTTTCCAACCATTGCGACAAAAATTTGCTTAATCTCATACCTCTTCGAGGCTCATGTGATGCATCTCATCATTTGTCTTATATACAAAGTTGTCATGGGCATTGGATTGTTCTCTCTGTCAATTCAAACTGACATCAACGCCAAATAAATCTGAATTTAAATTCTCAGTTATTGCCTCCCCTGCATCCCGACCAACATGTGAAGTGGCCTCCATATCTTAACATAGAGTGACCAGCCTTGGTGGAAGAGATACCAAGGGTGGTGGAGTTCTAGGAAACACTAGATCTTGAAATGCATCACTTCGATTATATGTTCAACTACCTACCACAATATTTGGATGGTAGGTCGGTATAATCGGGCTGCATATTCTCAAAAAACTCTGCATAATTAATATAGAAAAATAATATGGCACCTCATCATTCCATGGCAGCCTACCATATGCTGCCAAGAATCGACCATAAAGATGGCCTGCAATGTGAGGGTGCTTGAAATATTGCACCGTCAACATTCATCGATTTGGTCCTTCCTTAAAATAGAACATTGATTTTGCCTGCTCTTTTGATGCCCTTTTCTCTATTCCGGGCCATTTATTAGGGCCCATCACATGTTGCATGTGTCTCCTCATCAAATCAACAAAACCATCAGTTTTGGGTCCAAGGTTATTATATACATCAATGAAGTTCTCTAAAGAATGTAAAAGGATCTCCAAGCTTTGTTTTCTCTTTGCAGAAAGATCCATTTGCTCAAGATCATGCTTCAAATTTGCATGGTGGCTTGCACAACGTTGAATAGTCAAATTTTGAACCTTGTCTTCCTAAGGAAGCTCCATGCCAATGTCCGAGGGATAGGTGGTGACAAGGGTGTAATATTCATTTACTTGAAAATACTCGGGCCCTTGTTCACCTTCACCCTCACCATGTGCTTCATTATTGTCCCTAGTAGAAGCACAATCCTTTGCACATTTAGAAATATTTGTATTTATTTAGGACAGTGCACAATGACATATATATGCATGTCCATATGCACGAGTGATTTATATAAAAGAATAAAAAATATAAAAAAAAATACCAGCCATATTTTGTTGATGTGATTGGGATTGTTGTACATTGGCTGACATAGGAGACTCTACTCCATAAAATCTTTCCCCAAAATCATGATTAGAAAAAGATCACAATGATACATGATGCAATGGATCAAACCCCTTACAGATGGATGTGCACTCTCTCATGATGATATTTCTCGTGATAATTTAACATGTGCATATAAACATACATTTACCTTGATCTCCAACCTCACTAGATCTAAATGAATTTGATCGTCATCCAGACTGACTATATCTTCTTTTTTCACTAGATTGCCTTGTGTGAATAGGTGTCCATGCCTTACTAAGGTTCCCTATCGAACTAGGGGTCCCTCTACTCATTTAATTAGATATCCTTAAGCATTTTTTAGGAATAATTGGATACTCCTCTTGATCCATATATATTATATATGTGTGCCAAGCTACAAATTGACAATTGACAATATTTTAATACATAAATTGACTATATTTTGTATACATCATATAAAAACGTCTATCTCTTCCACATCCTAAGAAGAAATTTCATTAAATTACAAATTTTATGTGCATGCATATCCATCGAGTCATTCTTAATCTAGTGTTTATTCATATTGAAATTCCAAAGTTCCAGACCCAATTTTCTTACTATATTAAGAAAGGTATAGAGCCTGAAACTTTAAAGAGTTGTATAAGAAAGTGTAATTTGTCATTCGAGCAGACCCATCAATCAAACACACTGAGAAACATCTCCCTAAAGTGAAGAAGCATTACTTGACAATGAAACTAACCTATGAAGAGATAAAGGCAAAATTAATTGCTCAGTTGAATGCTTTGAATGTTAATGTTGATGAAGAGAATGATGAGTAAATTATTAAGCTATTAGATCAACTATTCGTTTTTCTCTTCTTTTTTGGTGAATTTTAGAACTTTCCAAAAAGGGGATCCTTGGTGGTGGAAGCATTTGTGGACATTCAGTGTATATGCCACACTTTCAATGTGAATCTCAAGTTGGATCAATATTTGAAGGCATAAAAATCCGCTCAAAGATTCAAAAATCCAAGATTATGAATCATCCTCTAATTGAATAATCAGGATGATAGGGGCATTCACATGGTACTTTCCAAAGATTATTAAATGTGAAATAGAAGGTTTGTTGGGCCATACCTTTCCTCATACGGAATTATAAATGTGACATCACAAGTAGGTATTCTATTGATGACACGGGTTGCATAAACCACTACCTCTCCCCATAATGAAAGATTCATATTCTTGGACATAAGCATGTAATGAACCATCTCCATGATATCCATATTTTTTTGTTTTTCTAGACTCCATTTTGTTGTATATGAGAAATGAACGGAAAGCCTTGCTAATATATTCACCTCCAACATCAACATTGAGATACTTTTCATTATCTTCATGTTTCTTTGTTTTCTTACTTTATTAAGAAAGGTATAGGGCCTGAAACTTTGAATTGTTGTATAAGAAAGTGTAAGTTTCCATTCAAACAGACCTGTCAATCAAACACATTGAGAAACATGTCCTTAAAGTGCAGAAGCATTACTTGAAAATGAAAATAACCTATGAAGAGATAAAGGAAAAATTATTTGCTCAGTTGAACGCTTTGAATGTCAGTGTTGATGAAGAGAATGATGAGTAAATTATTAAGTTATTAGATCAACTATTCGTTTTTCTCTTCCTTTTTGGTGAATTGCAGAACTTTCCAAAAAGGGGATGCTTGGTGGTGGAAGGCTTTGTGGACTTTCAGTGTATATGCCAAACTTTCAATGTGCATCTCAAGTTGGATCAATATTTGAAGGCATAAAAATCTGCTCAAAGGTTCAAAAATCCAATATTATGAATCATCCTCTAATTGAATAATCAAGATGCTAGGGGAATTCACATGGTACTATCCAAATATTCTTAAATGTGAAATAGAAGGTTTGTTGGGCCAAACCTTTCCTCATGCAGAATATAAATGCGGTATCACAAGTAGGTATTCTATTGATGACATGAGTTGTGCAAACCACTACCTCTCCCCATAATGAAAGCTTCATATTTTTATACATAAGCATGCTATGAACCATCTCCATTATATCCCTATTCTTTTGTTTTGCTAGACTTAATTTCATTGTGGATTTTAAGGAACAATTCTCTGCTTAGGAGATTCCTTAAGATATGAGAAATGACTAGAAAGCATTGCTAATATATTCACCTCTACCATCAACGTTGAGATACTTTTCATTATCTTCATGTTGCTTTGTTTACTTACTATATTAAGAAAGGTATAGAGCCTAAAACTTTGAAGAGTTGTATAAGAATGTGTAAGTAGCCATTCGAGCAGACTTGTCAATCAAACACACTAAGAAACATCTGCCCAAAGTGCAGAAGCATTACTTGACAATGAAACTAACCTATGAAGAGATAAAGGAAAAATCAATTGCTCGGTTGAACGCTTTGAATGTTAGTGTTGATGAAGAGAAAGATGAGTAAATTATTAAGATATTAGATCAACTATTCATTTTTCTCTTACTTTTTGGTGAATTGCAGAACTTTCCAAAAAGGGGATGCTTGGTGGTGGAAGGCTTTGTGGAATTTTAGTGTAGATGCCACACTTTCAATGTGCATCTCAAGTTGGATTAGTATTTCAAGGCATAAAAAATCGCTCAAAGGTTCAAAAATCCAAGATTATGAATCATTCTATAATTGATTAATTGGGATGCTAGGGGCATTCACATGGTACTATCCAAAGATTCTTAAATGTGAAATATATTTTTTGTTGGGCCATACCTTTCCTCATACGGAATTATAAATGTGACATCACAAGTAGGTATTCTATTGATGACACGAGCTATGCAAACCACTACCTCTCCCCATAATGAAAGCTTTATATTCTTGGACACAAGCATGCAATGGATCATCTCCATGATAACCATATTCTTTTGTTTTGCTAGACTCCATTTCATTGTGGATTTTAAGGAACAGTGCTTTGTTCATGAGATTCCTTAAGACATGAGAAATGACTGAAAAGCATTGCTAATATAGTCACCTCCACCATCAACGTTGATATACTTTCCATTATCTTCATGTTGTTTTGTTTTCTTACTATATTAAGAAAGGTATAGAGCCTGGAACTTTGAAGAGTTGTATAAGAAAGTGTAAGTTTCCATTCAAGCAAACCCAGCAATCAAACACACTAAGAAACATCTCCCTAAAATGCAAAAGCATTACTTGACAATGAAACTAGCCTATGAAACGATAAAGGAAAAATTAATTGCTTGATTGAAGTCTTTGAAAGTTAGTGTTGATGAAGAGAATGATGAGTAAATTATTAAGTTATTAGATCAACTATTCATTTTTCTCTTCCTTTTTGGTGAATTGCGGAGCTTTCCAAAAAGGGGATTCTTGGTGGTGGAAGGCTTTATGGACTTTCAGTGTATATTCCACACTTTCAATGTGCATCTCAAGTTGGATCAATATTTGAAGACATAAAAATCCGCTCAAAGGTTCAAAATTACAAGATTATGAATCATCCTCTAATTGAATAATCAGAATGTTAGGGGCATTCACATGGTATTATCCAAAGATTCTTAAATGTGAAATAGAAGGTTTGTTGGGCCATACCTTTCCTCATAGAGAATTATAAATGTGACATCACAAGTAGGTATTCTATTGGTGACACGGGATACACAAACCACTACCTCGCCCCATAATAAAATCTCCGTATTCTTGAACATAAGCATGCGATGAACCATCTACATGATAGCCCTATTCTTTTTTTTTCTAGACTCCATTTCGTTGTGGATTTTAAGGAGCAATGCTCTACTCAAGATATGCCTTAAGATATGAGAAATGACTGGAAAGCATTGCTAATATATTCACCTCCACCATCAACATTGAGATACTTTTCATTATATTCATGTTGCTTTGTTTTCTTACTATATTAAGAAAGGTATAGAGCTTGAAACTTTGAAGAGTTGTATAAGAATGTGTAAGTTTCCATTTGAGGAGACCCGTCGATCAAACACACTGAGAAACATCTCCCTAAAGTGCATAAGCATTACTTGACAATGAAACTAACATATGAAGAGATAAAGGTAAAATTGATTGCTTGGTTGAACTCTTTGAATGTTAGTGTTGATGAAGAGAATGATGAGTAAACTATTGATTTATTCGATCAACTATTCGTTTTTCTCTTCCTTTTTGGTGAATTGTAGAAATTTCCAAAACGGGGATGCTTGGTGGTGGAAGGCTTTTTGGAATTTCAGTGTATATGCCAAACTTTCAATGTGCATCTCAAGTTGGATCAATATTTGAAGGCATAAAAATCCGCTTAAAGGTTCAAAAATCCAAGATTATGAATCATCCTCTAATTGAATAATCAGGATGCTAGGGGAATTCTCATGGTACTATCCAAAGATTCTTAAATGTGAAATAGAAGGTTTGTTGGGCCATACATCTCCTCATGTGGAATTACAAATGTGACATCACAAGTAGTTATTCTATTGATCACACATGTTGCACAAACCACTCCCTCTCCCCATAATGAAACCTTAATATTCTTGGACATAAGCATGTTATGAACCATCTCCATGATAGCCCTATTCGTTTGTTTTACTAGACTCCATTTTGTTGTGTATTTTAAGGAACAATTATCTGCTCAGGAGATGCCTTAAGATATGAGAAATGAATGGAAAGCATTGATAATATATTCACCTCCACCATCAACGTTGATATAATTTTCATTATCTTCATGTTTCTTTGTTTTCTTATTATATTAAGAAAGGTATATAGCCTGAAACTTTGAAGAGATATATAAGAAAGTGTAAGTTGCCATTCAAGTAAACCCATCAATCAAACACATTGAGAAACGTCTCCCTAAAGTGCAGAAGCATTACTTGACAATGAATCTAACATATGAAGAGATAAATACAAAATTAATTGCTCGGTTGAATGCTTTGAATGTCAGTGTTGATGAAGAGAATGATGAGTAAATTGTTAAGTTATTAGATCAACTATTTGTTTTTCTCTTCCTTTTTGGTGAATCGCATAGCTTTTCAAAATGTGGATGCTTAGTGGTGGAAGTCTTTGTGGACTTTCAGTGTATATGCCACACTTTCAATGTGCATATCAAGTTGGATCAATATTTGAAGGCATAAAAATCCACTCAAAGGTTCAAAAATCCAAGATTATGAATCATCCTCTAATTGAAAAAGTAGGATTCTAGGGGCATTCACATGGTACTACACAAAGATTCTTAAATGTGAAATAGAAGGTTTGTTGGTCCATACATTTCCTCATATTGTATTATAAAAGAGACATCACAAGTAGTTATTTTATTGATGACACGGGTTGTGCAAGCCACTACCTCTCCCCATAATGAAAGCTTCATATTCTTTGACATAAGCATTCAATGAACCATCTCCATGATAGCCTTATTCTTTTGTTTTTATAGGATCCATTTCGTTGTATATTTTTAGGAACAATGCTTTGCTCATGAGATGCCTTAAGATATGAGGAATGACTCAAAAGCATTGCTAATATATTCACCTCCACCATCAACATTGAGATATTTTTCATTATCTTAATGTTGCTTTGTTTTCTTACTATATTAAGAAAGGTATAGAGCTTGAAAATTTGAAGAGTTGTATAAGGATGTGTAAGTTTCCATTTGAGCAAACCTGTCAATCAAACACACTGAGAAACATCTCCCAAAAGTGCAAAAGCATTACTTGACAATGAAACTAACCTATGAAGAGGTAAAGGAAAAATTAATTGCTTGATTGAATGCTTTGAATGTCGATGTTGATGAAGAGAATGATGATTAAATTATTAATTTATTAGATCGACTATTCATTTTTCTCTTCCTTTTTGGTGAATTGCATAACTTTCCAAAAAAGGTATGCTTGGTGGTGGAAGGCTTTGTGGAATTTCAGTGTATATGCCACACTTTCAATGTGCATCTCATGTTAGATCAATATTTGAAGGCATAAAAATATGCTCAAAGGTTCAAAATCAACTTGGGCGCCAAAAGAAGAAGAGGGAACTCTTAAATGGTCCAAGAATAAGGGGACATGTGAATATATAGTCAAGCTAGGTTTTGCAATTAGAATAGAAGAGTTGTAATGGTGACATATTTTGGTGGTAGAGGTATGTATGGAAGCTACGTTGTCCATTAAAATCTAGAAATGTAATGTGGTTGGCATTGGAAAACATATTACTTACTTGGGACAATAGGTAGAAGAGGAATTGGGCGGGGCTTAACATATGTATTATGTGTAAATTAGGTGAAGAAGATCAGTAAATAATTTGTTCATGCCTTTCTCTTTTTCTAGAGTTGTTTGGTTGGAGTTTACAAAAGACTTAAGAGCGAAGAGGAAATGGGATAATGGGACCTTAGAAGGATCCACTCTAGAATGGGTGATTGATAAAATTGTTACTGCACACAGCGATTTACCTTGCATGATTACTTATGGAATTTGGACAACCTAGAATCAAATGAATTTTCAATATTTGTATTTTACACCAGCTCAAGCGACACACAAGATTAGAGTGTCTTTAGCAGGTAACAACAATTATTTAAAGACAAAAAGTCTCCAGAATTTATCGATGTCAAGTATTGATAAGGAGAAACCATGGGGTTTCTCTGATGGAGCATGTCAAGGAACACAAGCTATATGTGGTGTTGGAGTGTTCTTTTCCAATGACACTTCACATTATTTCTTATTAAGGTATGTAGCTAGACAAGGGACAAACAATCATGCATAACTCTATGCTCTCTTGATACTTTCAAAAAAAATGCATGAAAAAGGGTTAAATAAAATACAAGTTTTGGTAGATTCAAATATTCTGATAAAGTGGGTTAATCAACATTTCAATATGGAAAATATAGGCTTGATTCCCATTATGAATCAAATTCTGGAGGTAAAAACAAATTTGTTGATATTTCATTTTCTCATGTTTATTGAGAATTCAACATCCAAGCAAACAACTTATCAAGGAAGCTTCACTTTTGTAGGAGAGCACCTTTACTGAACATGCTTTCAAGGAGTGCACTCTCCTCTCAACTACAAAAACAACCTTATATTAATTATGTGATAGTCTAGTTTTGGTTTAGAATATAAGCTTTTTAAGAATGTAAAGGAGACATTTTTAGATTATATCTTTTTTATTATGATTATGAAGGAGACAAGGAGTCATTAGTACAAGGAAGACTACAATTAAATTAATATTGAATAGGAGATTGGGTAGATAGTGTTGAGGTTTCTTGAACACTTATATGATGGAGTCCTTTGGAGAGTATATGCATATTTGATTTCAAACTCTGAAATATCAATATAAAACCATTTTTTTTTTAAATATTTGGAGAGTCTATATATATATATATATTTGAAAATTTCAAACTCTATATTAATATAAAACCTTTTTTCTTTAAAATGTTTTTTTTAACAAAGTAAAGTACTAAAAATACTTCGATTTGCATGCAAATTAATTAAAAAAATGTCAGGTTGATTCATATTTTTCCAACCTAAAAAGCAAGATCTTAAAAACCAAGATAGATTGAAATATAAGAAGTAAATAAGCATGGACACCCACTTAGCCATTGAAAATGTAATGTGCGAAAAAAAATCATCTATTTTGTGTTACTAAGTTGAAACTAAATTAAATATGAAATAAAAAATTGGATTATAATTTTATAAGGATCAATTATTTCTAAAATAAAAATAAAGTTAAAATATTATTTAGCATTAAAAAAAATATTTTAATTATTAATTTCAAATTAGCACCAAGTATAATCATGCATGGAAACAAAAGAGTAGGACCTAGTAGAAACAGAGGAAGATTATAGAGTTCAGGAAGAAGACACAGAAATGGATTTTTAGAACCATATTTTTAAGACATTCACGAAGGTTTTGGGGTGATGGTTTAAAATTGTAGGAGAGAATGATAAAATAAGCCATCATACGAAGAAAACAAGCATAAATTAACAAAAAAATATATTCCAATTTTGAATATTTTCTTTATCCTATTTCATTCATTAATAAAAAGTATCACCATCTATTAAAACCAACATTTAGCTATCAAGGCCTTTCACTTAATTATAAAATTTAATCGGGGAGCTCTGAACCCTAACGCTCGACTGCAACGCCGACTGGTAACCGCCTGATGCGCGCTCCAGAACCCTGAACGGACTCCTTTCTAATAAGCTTTCTACCTGGATACTCACGTGATCACTGCACCCCCAGTAATGAGCACGGAAGAGGGGGGGAAACCCCCCTCGTACAGCGACATCACCGCGAATGATAGAGCCGGACTCCGGGCCAAGCGACCGGCCTTTGAACCGCCGGC
>ML782727.1:350586-366853 GCA_009831015.1 Picea engelmannii
TAGATATGGAAATGTTCGTAGACATGTCAACAAAAATTATAATCCATTTGACCCATTAATGGATCAAAATATTGTATGTTACAAGTGCAATAATCTTGGTCACAAAGCACGAGATTGTAGAGAGATGAAGGAAGATCATCGTATGCCAAATGTCTGTATACCAACTACAACATGAAAAAGGAAAGAAATTCCACAAAATGAAAACTGTCAAATAACATTGGTCACTAAATAATGCAAAGAAGAAGATGAATGGTTCATAGACAGTGGGTGCTCATCTCATATGACCGGAGATCAAAGAAAATTTGTCAACTTGAAGAAAAAGGGTGGAAATGTTGCATTTGGAGATGACTCGTCTACCAAAATACTTGAAAAATGAACTATAAATCTTGGAAGTGAAAATGCAAAAGTAGGAAAAGTCATATTGGTTGAAGATCTGAAGCATAATATCCTCAGTTTCAACAAAATATGTGATCAAGGATACACTCTTACGTTTGACTCCTGAGAATGTAAAATCAGAGAAAATAACTCAGGAAGATTGGTTGCAACTGCAACAAGAAGACCGAACAACATATACATCCTAGACATGAAGAAGAGAGAGAAGACAGAAGCCACACAAACGGATTCCAAGGAATAAAAAGTCCCAAAGACCAAAAATAAGGATGAAGTATTATTGAGTGCCACATGTTCAGGGGGAGCAGCCCCAAAGAAGAGAGTTATCTTTTGCCATTAAATTCAGGGGGAGAAGCCCTACCCTTTGCCATTGATGTCAAAGGGGAGAAAATCTGGGATCATGATGATAGGGGGAGCATGAGTGTTTCCATCAATGACAAAGGGGGAGATTGTTGGAAGATTGGTTGTGGTCATTGATGTCAACCCTAGTGATTGGTTTTGGACCGCAAGATTGATTAAGGTATTTGGACATGAAGGATAATGCACATGCAGATACAACACCCATGGATGGATAGTATACATCATGTTGTTTCCAGTGGTATGTGGCACATCATGTGGATCCTCATGGTTGAGGAGAAATGAATTTTTGAAGATGACAAAGTGAATTGAAGAAGGAAATACAGGTCGGCCCTGAAGACAGTTAAAGAAAAGAATTACAAGATAAGAAAGTGTCAGGTCAGCCCTAACATTAAAATAAAGTGAAATAAATGGTATAAATACATATCATTATACATTCATTTTATACACAAGTCGAATTTCAGAGGAAATCAGAAGTAAAGAAGGCCGGATTTCATCATCTACCATTTTATTTACAGGTCATCTTACCATTTTATCTATAAAAATTTTTATAGAATGATTCAGATGGTAAAATTAATATGGTATTGAGAAGACATATAAAGGTACATGTGGTAAAAAATTCATCTCTTTATTCAATACAATTTTGGAGATACACTCTGTGGAAGATAGGGTTTTTGACTAGTCCTAAAGCTAGTCAATAAATAGGTGTTCTAGGTAAAACAGTCATAACTTCTTCATAGAGAATACAAATGAAGTGAGACAAATTTAATTGGAAATAGTATGGACTTTAGTTTCTTGTGTGCGAGTTTCAGAATTTGATGTTAAATATTGAGCACGGGGAATTATCTACAAGTTCGCTCTCTTAAATAAACCAGAATTGAACAAGGTCTACCATTCTCTCTATAACTTCTTTTTGGGGAGGATTCAAGGAGTGAAAATTGGAGAAGTTTCAGAGAATACATTGAGTAATATTATCTACAGGATCAGAGTATTCCAAGAATTGAAGAATTGCATAAGTTGAAGAAGTCTCAGGAAGCATTATTAGGTTCTATGAGATGGTTGGTTGATGGTGATGATTTAATGTAAAGTTTTATTATCTCTCATTTATTCTTGGGTTCAAGGAAGGGGAAAGGATGGAGAGTTCAAACCTCTCTTGATATTGGAGGATTGTATCTTCCTCTTGGATGTTTATCCCTCCCTTTAAATTTGGAAGTTGTAGCTACCTTTGGAAGTCATTACTTCCCTTGAACAATAACTATTGATTATTTCTCATATATTGTGCATGGTGTATTGTGGTGTATTGGTGTAACTCTTATACTATTGTTCATTGCTCATTGGATATAATTGAATGGTTTAAGTATAAGTTGAAAAAGGTTTTAAATTGTACTTGATACTGATTCACCCCCCTCTCAGTATCAACAAAGGGAATTAGTGTGTCCATCCAGTTCAGAAGACACAAAATGTCTATAGTCAATAGAACCTCCATTAATTGCAAATCCACTTGCTAAATGGAAATAAATAAAAAAATAAAAAGGAAATAAAGAAATCTTTCCCTTTCTTCCAAACTTCACCCAAACAAACCAAAAGCACCACATATGTCTTTAGACTTGTACAAGTATGTTTATTCTTTTTTCTAAGGAAAAAAACCATATTTTTAATTCACAAGTAGAATGAAAAATACATTCTTAAGGTGCTTAAAGAAGTTTTACAAAAATCTCTTGATATCCTTATATCAAGGAATGTTATCCCAACTATCCAGAGTAGTATATGAAGCTTAAAAAATCTCAAAACAAAGTTGTCTTCTTGTATTTATTACAATAAAAGTTAATGGCTTGTTCAAAAAACTTTTAGTTTCCTCGCTTCTATCTTCAATTTAGCAATTAAACAATCTTCCTTCACATCGCCTGTGAAGTAGTACCAAGGAAAGTAAATCAAATATCTAAAGAAAATTATATGTGTGACCCCTACTTGAACTCTTCAAGATATAGAAGACTAGAAGTTCATTTCAAACCTTGCTTGGAAAATGAATTTGTTATAATATTCAAATCTTTATAAACATTTGAAAAGGAAATTTGCATGAATTGTTGTTATACTATCTTAAGTTCCAAAGCTAAATCCTAGAGACATGTATATTATGTGACATGTTCACCTCTCATCCAGTTAACTACCAACAAAGAGTCTCAAAAGACCTACAAATGAGAAATGTTCGTATACTTGACTAACTTAAAAAAATCTCCAAGAGCTAAGAGCTTAGTTTGATTGTTTGTGTCACGTTCAACAGAGGCATTAAAATGAATAAAGTGTTTCTCATGCAAATGTCAAACACCCCCAATACCACATGTACCTTCAACGTCCTGGCAGACTCCATAAAAAAAACCCCCAAGGATGAGCCCCATGCACTATTTATTCACCTATATTTATAATATTTGAGGCTTTCCCTTTTGATTTATAATGATGAGCAATCGAAAAAAATTGAGTGGAGACTTGGAAGGTTTATAATGATTTGTCTACAAAAAGACTTCAATTGCGAGTCAACCAAATTCCCTAAAAAGTAAGGAAAGGAACAACAAGGAAATTCTTTTGATCTCGCATTTCAAAAAATTGCTTAAGACTCTTCTCAATGGAACCCCCATTCCAGATAGTGTTAACATCAATCCACTAACTTATATATTTCCAAACCTGTATTGTAAAAGGGCGTTAACACCAATCCACTAACTTATGTATTTCCAAACAAATGCAGAACATTTTCATTCTCATTTTTGCACAAATAACACATACTAGGTGACTCCATGTTTATTCTTCTTTTGAAGTATATCCTAAGTAGGTATTATGTTCATTAGAGCTAGCCACGTGAACACTTTTGTCTTCTTAGGTTCTCTCACCTTCCAGATATTTGACCACCAACTAACTTCCCTCTATGTAGGAGCCATTATGGCTTCATAGCCTAGTTTAGAAGAGTAAGACCCACATGATGTATTCCTATTCCAAATTATTTCATCATACCAAACATTTACAAAAGCACCATCTATCCCAAGTTGAATTGCATTCACCCAACCCTATTGCTTAATATTGAATTGACCCTCATCAACAAATTGATTTAGTGTGGTAATGCCCAGACCCTGAAAATGCTAGATCAATCCCCAAGGATGAGCCCTATCCACTATTTATTCACTTATATGTCGAATATTTGAGACTTTCCATTTTGATTTATAAAGATGATCAATGGAAAAAATTTGAGTGGAGACATGGAAGATTTGTAATGATCTGTCCATAAGAGACTTGAATTGTGAGCCAACCAAATGCCCTAAAAAGCAAGGAAATGGACAACAAGAAAATTCTTTTGATCTCACCTTTCAAAAAATTGCTTAAGACTCTTCTCAATGGGACCCCCATTCTAGATATTGTTAACACTAATACACTGACTTATATATTTCCAAACTTGTATTGTAAAAGGGCACAAAGAAAACAAATGCAGAACATTTTCGTCCTCGTTTTTGCACAAATAACACATACTAGGTGACTCCACGATTATACTTCTTTTGTAGTATATTTGTAATATACCTTACATGTATATTACAATGCCATTAATTATTATTTAAATCATTGATGTAATAATTATTACTTTTAATGTAAATTCACGTCTTTTTAGACAAGAAGACGTGACTCAACTCATGTACGTGTATTTATACACGTTGTTGTACATTTGAATAAGCAACGAATGATAAATTTATTAAATATTAAATATATATTTTATATATCAAGTATTAAGCTTCCAAGTGGTAGCAAAGCGAAAATTTTTGTGAAAGCCAAAAGCACATGCGTTCAAGATGGAAAATATCATTCTTAAAAACATGAAAATTATGGAGAATATGAGCAACACTCTTGAAGAAAAAAAAAATTGTGAACGAAATAATGGAAGAACTAATAGAAAAGGCAGTCATGTTATGCTTGGAGGAGGGTTTCCTCCAAAACCAAATCGCGCTTCGAGAAGGAAATTAGAAGAATCCCTTCATCACCAAGTCGAACCTTGAAGGTGAGGGCCAATTCACACCAGCGTTTGGATAGTCAACACCAACCCAATCAATGTTTGGACATAAAACACCCATCACAATCTGGTCTCTGACACAAACAAGAATAAATAGACACATAATGGTTGAACTAGATGAGCATAAAAAGGTTGTCACATTTGTGAATGAATCCCACTAGAATTTGACATCGTTGCTCTGCAATGAAGGACAAGATTTCTTAATAAGAAACAATGGAGAGAAGGTCCCAGTGACAAAGCTTGTGAGGAAAATAGTGGGTTTGTATTTCTCAACGCTTTGGTGTGGTCCCTGTAAAGATCTCACTGCACAACTTGTTTAGATTTACAATGAGCTCGTGAGGAAAAAAGAGGCCTTTGAGATTGTGTTCATCCACCTTGACCACGCGGAAGAAAACTTCAAAAAGTATCATGCAAGCATGTCATGGCTAGCTCTTCCATTTGGAGATAGGAATCAGTGTGAAATGTCTTGATGCTTTCATGTTCAGTCTATCCTGAACTTGATTGTTATAGGGCCATATGGGAAAATGTTACAGACGGAAGGAGTGGACTTAATCCAAGAACATGAAATATGAGCTTACCCATTTACACAGAAAATAATGAAGGAGATTGAAGCTAAAGAGAAAACAATACTATGAGCGCAAATCCTGGAGTCCCTCTTGGTTTCTGATGAAGGTGAATTTGTGATAGAGTTTGATGATGGGGATAGTCTTAGACGTGTAGAGATTCCAGTCCCAGTTTCTGAACTTGTGGGTGAGACAATTGCTTTGTTTTTCTTTATCAATCAATACTACGATTCTTACTTTAAGTTCACTCTAAAGATTATTTGAGTATACAAGGAGCTAAAGGAAAAAGGAGAATAATTTGAGGTTGTTCTAATCAGTGATAAAGGGGCAACATAAACTTTTAAAGCTTTTGAATGTGATACTGGATGACGCTTTCCATGGTTGGGTTTCCCTTTACGAAATAAAACTAAGGATCTCTTTCAACTTTTCCATGTTAAACACATCCCAAAATTGATTATTTTTTGTCCAGATGAAAATTTTATTACGGATGATGATGGGAGGATCCAATTCGAGGATGGGGATTTCATTTTTTTCTCTAAAGTTGAAGGTATGAGTGAGATTAATGATGGCAAGCCAAGAAAATTAATGAATGTTAGACCACATTCTTTCCACCTACAGGAAGACACCAATAATTTTGGACGTTATGCGATGGGTAGCATAGTCACTCAAGTTAAGAAACTCAAGCTCTTAAATTTTAAGCCATTGAAAGAAGCACCTAAAAATCTCGATGATTTATTCTCAACGATTTATCCAAGTTTGACTGCCCTACAATTCTACACTTGGATTTTCGAGCACTAGATAAATTTGTTCATCAATTTGGGTGTTTCCCTCATGTTGCTTTGAAGGAAGATGTCAGTAGATTTATTGAGGTGGCAAAGGATTTAAATGACTGTGACTGTTGCCTGACTAGGTTGGATGTCAACTCCATTGATGAAAATGTAAATGTGTTCGATCATTTTGCAAGTGGTTCTTGTGCAATGTTGAATCCCATGGCATATATGTTCGGTGGAATCGTTGGGCAGGTAATCGTGAAAGCCTATTCTGGAAAGTTTCATCCACTTTTCTAGTTCTTCTATTATGATTCATTGGAATATATTCCTATAGAACCCTTTGGTCCAGAGGACATGAGGCCTCTAAATTGTCATTATGATGCCCAAATTTATGTATTTGTAAAAGATACACATAAAAAGTTGGAAGATGCAAAATTATTTCTTGTGGGGGTTGGTGCTCTAGGATGTGAGCTTCTAAAGAAATTAGCCCTCATGGAAGCCTCTTGTGGAAGACAAGGAAAGTTGACTATAACAGATGATGACATAATTGAGAAGAGTAATCTTAGCAAAGAATTCCTCTCTTGGGATTGGAATATTTGGCAGGCAAAGCCAAAAGTGGCAACATCAACAACCATTCCAATGAACCCACATTTACAGGTTGAAGCAATGCAAGATCGTGTGAGCCTAGATACTCAACATGTCTTTGGTGAATCTTTATGGAATAATGAGGTTGATGTTGTTTTAAATGCTTTGGAAAATGTCAATGCCAAGATGTATGTATATTCAAGGTGTGTTTACTTCCATAATCCATTACTCGAATTTGGAACTCTAGGAACCAAGTGCAACACCCAAATTGTTATCCATCACCTAACTGAGAACTATGGAGCATCACAAGATCCCCCTGAAAAGAAGGCACCCATATGTACACTTCATTGATTTACACATAATATTCACCACTGTCTCACATGGGCAAGGTCCAAATTTGGAGGTCTCTTGGACAAGACTCTAGCTGAAGCAAATGATTTTCTTTCCAAATCAAAAGAATGCATTGCAACAATCAAGTTTGCAGGGAATGATCAAGCCCGAACACTTCTAAATTCTGTTGTCGATTGTTTGCTTTCACAGAGATGTATCACATTTGAATATTGCCTCTCTTGGGCTAAAATAAAGTTTGAGGATAATAATTACTTGTTGCAGGGGAATAAATTTTGAAACATGAGGACATCAGTGCCCATTATTTACACTCAATCAGCCAACAAAATCTATTGGAGATTGTGCAAAATGAACTACTTTAATATAGGAAAAGATAACCTTTCAAGGATGTGCAAGCTATTTTTTAGAGTACCTAATGATCTGGAAACAATATTCGTCTTTACATATGATTCAAGGACGAAGCTTCTTTTTAGGAGGGATGACTTGTAATATACCTTGTGTATATTACAATGCCATTAATTATTAGTTAAATCATTAATGTAAAGTCGCGTCTTTTTAGACAAAAAGACCCGCCACTACTCATGTATGTGTATTTATACACGTTGTTGTACATTTGAATAAGCAACGAATAATAAATTTATTAAATATTAAATATATATTTTATATATCAAGTATTAAGCTTCCAATATCCCAAGTAGGTACTTTGTTCATCGGAGCTATCCACATGAACACTTTTGTCTTCTTAGGTGCTCTCACCTTCCAGATCTTTGACCACCAACTAACTTTCCTCTCCGGGGGAGCCATTATGGCTTCATAACCCACTTTGGCAAAGTAGGAACCACCTGACTTATTCATATTCCAAATTATTTCATCATATTCCTCTTTCAATCTTATGTGCCCATACCTCAACTCTAAGATGTAATCATTCCACACATCTACAAAAGCACCATCTATCCCAAGTTGAATTGAATTCACCCAACCCTATTGCCAAATATTGAATTGACCCTCATCAACAAATTGATTTAGTGTGGTAATGCTAAGACCCTTAAAAATGCTACATCAAAACGCAAGAAGAAAGCTAGTATTACCATAGATCATGATGAAATCCACCCTTATTATAATACAATAACCATCTCCAACCTTCCAATCCAAGTGGTTCCCAATTATTGGGAAGGCATGTACCAATGCTTTCCATTGATTTAAGACATTTTTAACACTTTTAACTGGATTCTTGATCTACTCCATAAGTGAGGTAGGAGCAAAATCTTTATGTACAATGACTCTCTACCACAAACCCTCCTTAGTTATAAGATTCCACAAACTCATTGTGACCAAGGATTGTTGAAATTAAAAAATATGTCCAATCCCCACTGCCCTTCATCCTCAGGATTGGAAATAAGTTGCCTTCTTG
This sequence comes from Picea engelmannii, assembly GCA_009831015.1. Taxonomy (NCBI): domain Eukaryota; kingdom Viridiplantae; phylum Streptophyta; class Pinopsida; order Pinales; family Pinaceae; genus Picea; species Picea engelmannii. The sequence continues at coordinate 359,056 of ML782727.1, forward strand.
ACAAATGATATCCAACTTTATCACGTTTTCCTCTCCACACAAAGTTAGAGCATAGTCTTCTAATTTTTTTCCAGAGCTCCTTTTGGGATGTGTGCCAAGAGATGCCAATAAACCAAAATAGCTTCTAAAACAACTTTGACAAGTGTCAACCTACCTCCTTTAGACAAAACAACGATGGCATTAGAAGTGAATTATGCATTCAATCTTAATTATCAACCAACCCTGGTCATTGATACCATAACCATTGGGACTAAGGATAAATCCTAAATATCTCAAGCTTACTTATAAATCCACCACCCTAAAATGAAATACATGACTTCATATCTAAACCACCGCTTCACTTAAACAATTGAAACTAATAGTGGATCTGAGCATATTTACCTCCATCCCCATTGCTTGCAATATAGTTGGAGAGTATCTTTAGACATATTTGTTTATCTCATAGATCCATGAGCAAATAAAAGTTCATTATCCAAAAAGAGTAAATGAGTGATATATTCTAGACCCCCTACCTTGATACCTTGTATAGACCCATCCCTTTTTGTTGCAAGTAGTACTCTTCTTAAACCTTCTACCACCAATAGGAAAAGATAAGGGGACAATGGACAACCTTGGCACAATCCTTGAGTAGGTTTGAAAAAATCACAGGCAACTAGATTTATTAAAACTGCAAAATTAATAGACGACACATATCCCATAATCCAATTCACCACTTGAAGATTGAAACCAATATCTATCAGTAATAATCTCAAATAAAGCCAACTAGATCTATCACAAGCTTTTGAAAGATCATGTTTCATAACAATAGCAATGTTTTAATTCTATTTTAGTATGTGCAGTGTCTCCCGTGTCGAATCCACAACTTCATGTATAAATCTTCCCTTAAGAAAACCAAACTTAACATTTGAAATGACCTCAGAGAGAAGTCTTTTAAGATGAATTTCCACCACTTTATAAATCATCTTATAAACACAGTTGCATAGTGAAATTGGCCGAAAGTATCCAAAAGTATTAGACTTATCATTCTTTGGAATGAAGGAAATAAAAGTTGTATTTAAGGGTCCCAATACTTTTCCCATTTGTTGAACCTACTCAACAACCCTTAGGATATCATTTCCAAATAACTTGAAAAAAACTAAATAAAACTCAATGGTCTAGCCATCCAGGCTAAGAATTTTGTCTTTTTGAAAAGAAAACATCATTGTTAGTAATTCATACTTCAAACTTTCCACATAGATAAATAAGTTGTCCTCCTCTGAAACAAGTTGTGGAAAATAAGAAACAATATTAATAACTTTAGTTGTATTAGCTTTGTTATCTCCCCTATGAATCTCCTCAAAGTAACTGACACCCAAAGTAGTTAGATCACTGAAACTTCTAACACTACGATCCTCCTCATTCTACAATTCCCAAATTGTATTATCACTTTGTTTATGTCTAACATACCGATGAAAAATCTTATGTTTTCATCTCCCAATTCAATCCAGGTGGCCTTGTTTTTTAAACACCATTTTGCTTCCCTATCAATAATAATTTCTTTTTTCAAGCTTCAAGTTACTTTAATATGCTTGCCTCCTCCTCATTGAATGTACCCAAATATTATTCTGAAAAGGTGAAGTGAGTTGAGATTTGAATTCCACCACCTTTCCTTTAAACACTTTTAAAGAAGCCATAAATTATTCACTAGAATATAGGCCAATATTACCATCATATGATTTCCAATTTTCTTTACAAAGTTCTGGAAATCTTCTTCATCAAGCTAACTTGGATTAAATTTAAATGGGCTTGGTAGTTTATTGTCTTTTAGCTCCAATTGTAGGAAAATTGGGTAGTGATAAGAAATGCCTCCGACTTTCACCCAATACCTATATCCATCCACTGATTGAAATAGGTGATCAGATACACGGAATCGATCGAGGTGCTTTAGACATTGTCTCTACCCCTTCTATTGTTCCTCTAGGTGGGCCTAAGAATAATCGACTCCATGTCTATCAAATCCAGTTCTTCAAACTAATGACTGAAATAATTAGCCAATCAATCAACCCTAGCTATCTCACCCTAAATCTCCTCCCTATTCAAGGTGAAATCCAAGTCCCCTCCAATATAACCACCTTTCCTTCTCTTATGAATTATAAATCAAAGAACCTATCCTAGAAATCTTTCTTTTCACCATATAGATCATACACATTCAACACAGAAAGGGCCTATCCAAGTCCTTTGCTTGTGAAATCTAAGTGCGTAGTCTTGAACATACAACACAAGAATTGTTTAGAGTTAAAGAGGGGTTCCAACCAATAATCAACCCCTCCCCGAAATCCTACAAAATCCACATAAGTAAAGTCCCAATTTTTCAAAACTTTTCTAAGACTATTTACTAACATCTCCCCCCATTCATACTCTCCTATAATATAATGATGTTAGAATTCTCCTTCTCAAATAATCTATACAAGGAAAACCTTTTGTTTTGGCTTCCATGTCCCCTTATATTCAAAGAGATGACTAACATTAGGTAACTTCAAAATTAGGGGTTTTTACCTCTGAGGGCCTCAATAATCAAGACTTGTTTTCCTTGTTGTGCCTCGGGCATTGCCTTTGTTTGTGCACGATGTATAAGTGAATTTCCCCTAATAGAACATGTACACATCTCTTTGTGTTTGTATAGTCCTAAACCCCAGAACAATCCACTATCGTATGTAGGTTCTAATTTTTTACATCTCAAGTGATAATGATCCCTCGTCCTACCAATTAATGAATTGACATCACTACCTAAAGCCTTCCTCCCATCTTCCTTTGTCTGACCCCCATCACTATTAGTTTCAGTAGTGGAAGCAAGCAGAGTTGAATTTCCATCAGTCAAAAAGGGCATAATGGAAGGACATAATGGATTTTTCTTACCATGTGTAGCTTTCTTATTACCTTTAAACCCCTCAACAAGAGTAGGCTAACTCTAGTTGTTATCCGAAATAACTACTACATTATTAGAAAAAATATTAATAAGAGGCTTACCAAGATTGTTGTCTGCAGAACATTCATTAGGGGTCTCTTCCAAGACAATAATTCCCATGGTCTCCTTTTCAATAGGAAGAGCATGAGTCTGCAATGGCATGTTGACCTTGTTTGGTTGATCCAATGTAAATGAAGGTGCTTTTTCATAAACTATCCTCAAAAAACTATTCAAATCCACCAAAGAGCACAAAGCCTCTACATTTTTGGACTAGTTCAACCTCAAGTTTTTTACCCTATTGTGCACCATCATTGTAACACACCCGCTGCGGCGTAATAAATTTTTCGCCTTTTCTCGAGGGACAGAATCCCCGAAAACCTACGAAGCTTAGCACAGGCTGCATACGCCATCTCTGCCTCGACAGAGTCTCTACGCAACCTCCTGGTCTTAAGGATCGTTCAGTTTCTTTTATGAGCTGAAGCGGCCCCTTTTTATTTCCAGCTGGAATCTTCTTCCAATCGATCCACAGGTCCCTTTGGAAGCTCCCCTATGCGAACAACACTAGGCGTGAGCTCCACCCTCTCCGAGCGACCACAACGCTATGACCAAGGCCTATTCCCGAAGGCACTTGTCGCAACTCGCAATCTCGCTAGTTCGCGAGTCGAAACTCCTGACTCTTCCTTCCCAAATTCACGATATCTGAAATCATGTAATGGGTATAGCTCCCTTCTGTCAGCGCCCTCTGTGCGTGACCAACGGCTAGGCTAAGCGCTAGCTCCGTCGCAACTTCGCAACTTCACACGTCGGAAGGTTGAGCACTCATGCTCTTATCCCACGAATCCCCGAGATGCGAGAAGTCAATGGAGTGTTAACTCCTTTCTCCAGGCGACACGTGTCTGCTTGTCAATCATACGGGCCCCACTTTGTGGTTCTGCCACGTGTTCCTTCGTGCCTAGATTTCGAAACTTCATGACTTCTAATGTCGAGAAGAGGTCCTCTCAACCTCCGAACCTCCGAATGCGCGATGAGGCTCTGATCCAACGGTCCTCACGTGACTTGGATCCAATGATGATCCTTACTCCTCACGATTTCGCCACTTGCAACTTGGAGCACCCAACTCTTGGGCTCTCACCTTGTGAACCTTCGAGTTCGTGAGATCCCTCAATCTCTGCCACCTGTCCTCCTCAGACAGACGGTTCTGATCTTCTCGTGACTTCGCCACTCGCGAAGTCAAGAGACTTCCTCCTCTGACTTCCGATGTCTGAATCCTTGATAGAGAGGATCTCGCGACACATGTCCTCCTTCCAACGGACAACTCAGATTCTTCCGCGACTTCGCCACTCGCAAAGTCTAGATTCTCACCTCTGTGAGTCCTGATGCCGGAGTCTCCGAAGCGGATAATCTCGCGACATGCGTCCTTCCACAGACGGACGGCTCCGATCCTTTTGCAAATTCAGAACTTCTGATGTCGAGTGTCCAGACCTTCGTCCTCAGGACCCCTGAACTCCAGAATGTCGAGATCCCGATACCAACTCCTTTGGGACTTTTCGCTTCTGCTTCTCATGAAGGTTTAACCCCCTTGCATCTCCTGTCAAATATAACGGCTGACGGGTGTTCATACTAAGGTCTGACAGCTCAGACCTGTCCTGCACTGTGCACTCTCCCTCCGTTCCCTGGAGGTGGAAAAATCAACGGTCCGGATACTCCCACGAACCTTAGGGATCTACGGTCCCGATTTCTTCGCTACTCACGAAGACAAAGGGAAAAGGGTTAAGGCATTTAACGCCCTCGTTTATTCCTCCAATCTAACGGTCGTGAATGATCACAGATCTTCCGATGGGATCTCGTCCGTCAATTGATTCTTATTCACACACTCCCATTTCGGGATTTCGCGGGTCGGGGTCTCGGGACTCGCGAGTGCAAGAAAACTCGCACCTAGATACTCCGGGTGCCGAAATGCCGAAATGTTGAGGTCTACAAGGACCGTTCTCCCTCATACAAGGTTTTGAGACTTAACCTCTAGCATCCTTCTTCGAGTCCTCAGGTAATTTACACCAGGTTTTGGAGACCAAACTGGAAGGTCTTCTCGAAGGTAAGGGAGTGGTCTCGAAAGGATGCCCTCAGAAGGAAATGTATCCAAGGCATCAGGTAGGACAAACACAGGAACAATCTCCTGAGAGCAGATTTGAAGTCTGACTTAGATCGGTAAGCATACAAATATCAATTCATAAAACATAAGCCATACGTGGTCTTTCCATTATAAACATGCAACCACCATTTCTGGTCAAAACACCACACAGACAGTCTTATGCTCAAACCATTCATAAATTGCACAGACTACGAACATACATATCAACGTATAAACTTCAAGATACAGGATATAAAACACTTATCAGAAATAACACCAGGTGTAATTGAAACTGTTGAGAGGGGTGCTCGTTTCCACCCAACCATAGGCTCAACGACTCCCAACGGATTTACCACTAGCCACCCCCGAGCTGAGACCACGATGCTGCGAGACTGTGTCTCTGCTTGCCAGTGACCGAGAATGAAGGTTACTCTCCTTCTTCTCTGCTATCACTCACTCTATATTTTTCTAGAGTTCTCCTCTTCCCCTTGCGTCTGCCCCTTGATCGTCCACTCTTCCTGCCTTTTCTCCTTTCGGCGAGGTTGCGTGTGGCACGATCTTCCTCGCAGTGGTTAGGTCTGAGGACTCTACGGATGGGTGGTTCACCCCCATCCCTCATTACTCATGAGGAGCCCTTTACCTACCAACACTGGCGAGTCATTTAATTCGGGGCCAGCGAGCCACTCTTAGTTCTCCGGGCCAGTGAAGTCCAAATACGGTATGGGTCTCGGTGGAAGTTAACACCGCCATTCAAGTGCCTTCCACCGTCTTTCTTTAGCCATCGTGGTCTCTTTTTCAGCACATCCCCTCTCAGTCGTCCTGCAATACATATTCATAATATTATTCGCATTCATCGACCTTTTCACAAGGTCCATTCACATCACACATTCACATTTCTGAGTTTGCCACAATATTTGTCCAGTATAGTTATTTTTACAGACTCGGGGAAACCGGGTGTTACAATTCCCTCCCCCTTAAAGGAACATCATCCTCGATGTTCTATCTATCAACTTGACATGCATTTACAGATGTAAACAAAATCGGATATGCCCATTTCATGGCATCCTCCATTTCCCATGTAGCCTCATCTGGGCCAAAATGTCTCCACTACACCTTGACCTGTGCAATGGTTCGGTTCCGGAGTGGGGTTTCCTTTCTGTCCAGTATGCACTGAAGTTCTGGTAGAAATTTTCCCTCCGGTTCCACCTGGATCATAGACCAGTCAATTATATGGTTAGCATCATGTACATATTTCTTCAATAATGAAACATGGAAAACATTATGTGCTTTTATTGTGGGAGGTAGTGCTAGCCTATAGGCTACAGGTCCCACTCCATCTAGGACCTCAAAGGGTCCACAATACTGAGGTGCTAACTTGGCACAAGCTCCCATTTTCAGGGAACTTTTCTTGGGCCTAACTCTGAAATATACATGATCTCCCACTTTGAACTCTCTTGGAGTTCTCTTTTGGTCGGCATAACTTTTCTGTCGGTTCTGAGCGACCTTCAGGTTTTGTTTTATCTGAGTCACTTGTTGTTCCTTTTCTTTCAACATGTTGGGTCCAAAAGAGATCATGTTTACGGGATTACTCCAGCTGACTGGAGTGTTACACGGTCTACCATAGAGGACTTCGACGTGACTCATCTTTAAGGATGCTTGGTAGTCGTTGTTGTAGGTGAATTCTACTAGTGGCAGGCAATCTTCCCACTTCTTGGGTTGATGCATTACATGCATTCTTAGCATGTCTTCGAGTATTTGGTTCACTCTTTTTGTTTGTCCGCCAGTTTGAGGGTGATAGGTGATGCTAAACAACAATTTGGTTTCTAAGCCAGCCATCAGTGATTTCCAAAAGTTAGAAGTAAATTTCGTGTCTCTGTCGGACACGATCTCTTTCGGCATACCATGCAGTCTGAATATATCCTTCATGAATACCTGGGCGATATCGATTGCTTTGCAAGTGGATTTGACAGGGATGAAATGGGTAGACTTGCTCAATTTGTCCACCACTACCATAATGGCATCGTTCTATTTGATCGATGTTGGAAATCCAGTGATGAAATCCATGGAGATGGTTTCCCATTTCCATTCTAGGATTGGTAGAGGTTGTAATAATCCTGTTGGGTGTTGGTGTTCTGCTTTAACTTGTTGGCACTCTATGCATTTGGCCAAGTACTTAGCTATGTCTTTCTTCATTCCAGGCCAATAGAATTGTCTTCTAGTGGCCGTGATCATTTTCTGGTATCCTGGATGACCAGAATAGGGTCTTTTATGTAGTTCATCCAGTATGAACCTCTTCAAGTCATCACAATCTGGAATGTACAATCTACTTCGGTAAGTGAGCAAACCTTCCTCCATCATCTGGTAGTCTCCATCTTTTTCTCCAGCGGGTCCTTGCTGTAGGTACACGGTCACGGTCTAGATGAAGGGATATGTTTCTTGTGCATTTCTGATTCTTTCCTTGACATCTGTCTCGCAGGTGCTCACCGCTGCCAGGTGAATTGTTTTCATACTTCTGCTAAGGGCATCGACCACCCTATTTTCTTTTCCTTTAATATGTTTGATTTCAAAATCAAACTCGCTAAGGAGGGCCATCCACCTAGCTTGTCTCGCATTGAGCTTTGGTTGATCAAACAGGTATCACAATCCACAGTGATCTGTCATAAGCACAAACTTTCTTCCCAGGAGGTAATGCCTCCACATTTTCAAGGCATGCACTATGGTAGCCA
>ML782727.1:368701-402329 GCA_009831015.1 Picea engelmannii
ATCAGTCTTCACTGATATGGGTCCAGAAGTTTTATTTCCACTCAAGGAGGGAAAATTCTGTTGGTGCATACTCCGGGCTGGGAAGCTCATTCTTGGGTTCTTCTTATAGTTCTTAAATCCTGGGGATTTAATCCCCTTTTTCTAAAATCTTGAACTATTCTTCTGTTTCCATCCTTCACGAGGTTCTGCTCGATGCCCAAACTGTTCATGACAATATGTCGCCTTTCGAATAGTGCCTTCTAGAGTCTTTGGCTCATCAAATTCAATTCTGTTCTGATAGTCCTTAGGTAGTCCACTGATGAAGTGTTGCACCTTTGCCTTTTCCGCCTTGATATAGGGTACATACCTCAACAAATCGAGGAATTTGTTGACATATTCTTTTATAGTGAGTTGTCCCAGTTTGAGTTCATAAAACTCTTTAGTCTTCTCGTCGAAATATTTTTCCGACAGATACTTCTTCCGGAAGTATTTCTCAAACCGTTCCCAAGACAGGCCTCTTCGCGAACCCCTTTCACATTCTTAAGGTCTTCCCACCAAATGGAAGCCTTTCCATTCAAGTTGAAGGTGGCCACTCGGGCCTTCATATTTTTCGAAAAATCAGGGACTCTGAAATACTTCTTTAGTCCAAGTAGCCAGGCCCCTGCTTCCTCTCCCTTCTTTATTTCACCGTTGAAGGAGGGTGGTTTGGCTTTTCTGAATTCTTCGAATTTATGACCTTTGGAAGGCTTTTGCTTCTTCTGTTTCTTTCGGGGATAGGAACTGGTTCTGTTGCTAGAAGATCCCTCCGAATCGCCAGCTTCCTTCTCAGAGGAATCATCCGATGCTTGTCCTCTACCTCTGGGGTAGACCTTTTTCGAGGTGCTCCTCTCAGTGTGACCATTGATATGACCATGTTTCTGAGTTTTAGGTTCATGTTGCATTTGTCTTTGTAGATCAGATAAACTCTGCAGTAAAACTGCGTTAATTTCTGTTTGTTTTTCTTCTTCTTTCATCATCCTTTCATTGTCGGCCTTACAGCTTTGTAATTCAACCATGAGGCTCCTCACAGTCTCGGCTAGACCTGGAGGGGTCCCTGCTGCCCTCCTTTCGTCGGACTCTTCGTCTCTATTGTGGGAGCCTTCTCCCACTTCATGGTGAGTCACCATACTATGCGTTGATAATTTCCCGCGGTTGATCTTCCGCTTGTGTGCAAAAGGGAAAAAACGCTGGTTGTTAGTCATTATTTATATTTATTTATAACCAGTACATAATTCATATTCACATGTACACACACACAATAGGGATTTTTTTTTTTTTTTTTTTCATTCTCAACTTTGTCTTTTAATTAGGGGGGTTAAGACAGGGGGTTACTCCGTTTAAGAGTTTTCCGAACGGAGCTTCCACGCAACTCGTTCATGAGCCCAAGCAGGCCAAGTGTTGTAACCATGCTCTGATACCAATTTGTAACACACCCGCTGCGGCGTAATAAATTTTTTGCCTTTTCTCGAGGGACAGAATCCCTGAAAACCTACGAAGCTTAGCACAGGCTACAGATGCCACCTCTGCCTCAACAGAGTCTCTGTGCAACCTCCCGGTCTTAAGGATCGTTCAATTTCTTTTATGAGCCGAAGTGGCCCCTTTTGATTTCCAGCTAGAATCTTCTTCCAATCGATCCACAGGTCCCTTCGGAAGCTCCCCTGTGCGAATAGCACTAGGTGTGAGCTCCACCCTCTCTGAGCGACCACAACGCTATGAACAAGGCCTATTCCAGAAGGCGCTTGTCGCAACTCGCAATCTCGCGAGTTCGCGAGTCGAAACTCCCGACTCTTCCTTCCCAAATTCACGATATCCGAAATTACGTAATGGGTATAGCTCCCTTCTGTCAGTGCCCTCTATGCGTGACCAACGACTAGGCTAAGCGTTAGCTCCCGTCGCAACTTCGTGACTTCGCACGTCAGAAGGTTGAGCACTCATGCTCTTATCTTGCGAATTCTCGAGATGCGAGAAGTCAACGGAGTGTTAACTCCTTTCTCCAGGCGACACATGTCCGCCTGTCAATCATACGGGCCCCACTTTATGGTTCTACCATGTGTTCCTTCGTGCCCGACTTTCAGCACTTCGCGACTTCTAATGTCGAGAAGAGGTCCTCTCAACCTCCGAACCTACGAATGCGCGATACATAATGAGGCTCTGATCCAACGATCCTCCCGTGACCCAGATCCAACGATGATCCTTACTCCTTGCGATTTCTCCACTCGCGACTTGGAGCACCCAACTCATGGGCTCTCACCTTGCGAATCTCCGATTTCATGAGATCCCTCGATATCTGCCACCTGTCCTCCTCAGACAGACGGTTCTGATCTTCTCCCGACTTCGCCACTCGCGAAGTCAAGAGACTTCCTCCACTGACTCTCGATGTCCAAATCCTCGATAGAGAGGATCTCGTGACACATGTCCTCCTTCCAATGGACGGATCAGATTCTTCCATGACTTCGCCACTCGCAAAGTCTAGACGCTCACCTCTGTGAGTCCCGATGCCCGAGTCTCCGAAGCGGATAATCTCGCGACACGCGTCCTTCCACAGACGGACGGCTCCGATCCTTTCGCAAATTCGGAACTTCTGATGTCGAGTGTTCAGACCTTCGTCCTCAGGACCCCCGAACTCCCGAATGTCGAGATCCTGATACCAACTCCTTCGAGACTTTTCGCTTCTGCTTCTCATGAAGGTTTAACCCCCGTGCATCTCCTGTCAGATCTAACGGTTGATGGGTGTTCGGACTAAGTCTGACGACTCAGACTTGTCCTGCACTGTGCACTCTCCCGCCTTTCCCTGGATGTGGAAAAATCAACGGTCCGGATACTCCCATGAACCTTGGGGATCTACGGTCCCGATTTCTTCGCTACTCACGAAGACAACGGAAAAAGGGTTAAGGCATTTAATGCCCTCATTTATTCCTCCAATCTAACGGTCGTGAATGATCGCAGATCTTCCGACGGGATCTCGTCCGTCAATTGATTCTTATTCACACCCTCTCGTTTCAGGATTTCGCGGGTTAGGGTCTCGGGACTCGCGAGTGCAAGAAAACTCTCACCTAGATACTCCGGGTGCCAAAACGCCGAAATGTTGAGGTCTACGAGGACCGTTCTCCCTCGTACAAGGTTTTGAGACTTAACCTCTAACATCCTTCTTCGGGTCCTCAGATAATTTACACCAGGTTTTGGAGACTAGACTGGAAGGTCTTCTCGAAGGTAAGGGAGTGGTCTCGAAAGGATGCCCTCGGAAGGAAATCTATCCAAGGCATCAGGTAGGACAAACATAGGAACAATCTCCCAAGAGCAGATTTGAAGTCTGACTTAGATCGATAAGCATATAAATATCAATTCGTAAAACATAAGCCATACATGGTCTTTCCATTATAAACATGCAACCACCATTTCTGGTCAAAACACCACACAGACAGTCTTATGTTCAAACCATTCATAAATTGCACAGACTATGAACATACATATCAGCGTATAAACTTCAAGATACAGGATATAAAACACTTATCAGAAATAACACCAGGTGTAATTGCAACTGTTGAGAGGGGTGCTCATTTCCACCCAATCGTAGGCTCAACGACTCCCAACGGATTTACCACTAGCCACCCCCGAGTTGAGACCATGATGTTGCGAGACTGCGTCTCTGCTTGCCAGTGACCGAGAATGAAGGTTACTCTCCTTCTTCTCTGCTATCACTCACTCTGTATTTTTCCAGAGTTCTCCTCTTCCCCTCGTGTCTGCCCCTTGATCGTCCACTCTTCTTGCCTTTTCTCCTTTCGGCAAGGTTGCGTGTGGCACGATCTTCCTTGCAGTGGTCAGGTTTGAGGACTCTACGGATGGGTGGTTCACCCCCATCCCTCATTACTCATGAGGAGCCCTTTACCTACCAACGTTGGTGAGTCATTTAATTTGGGGCCAACGAGCTTCTCTTGGTTCTCCGGGTCAGTGAAGTCCAAATACGGTATTGGTCTCGGTGGAAGTTAACGCCACCATTCCAGGTGCCTTCTACCACCTTTCTTCAACCATCGTGGTCTCTTTTTCAGCACATCCCCTCTCAGCCGTCTTGCAATACATATTCATAATATTATTTGCATTCATCGACCTTTTTCACAAGGTCCATTCACATCACACATTCACATTTCTGAGTTTGCCACAATATTTGGCTAGTATAGTTATTTTTATAGACTGGGGGAAACAGGGTGTTACAATCATCTAAAAGAATTGTCTTCTGCCTTACAATCACTTTAGATTTTTCAGTAACAAGGTGAGAATCCTTCTTCTTCCAATATTGTTTGATAAAAGGTTCAGAAAATTCAATAGTAATGTGACCATGCACATGACACCTCAAACTACAAAAAGAAACATTTTGATAATCTAGAATCAATGTATGAATTGCCCCCTTAACCTCGATATCCACACTCTTCGCTAATCCATCCCTACTATCAATATCCACTAAAATGCTTGCAATGGAATGATGATGACTCCTATTAAATGAGTCATCAACCCTAATAGTCGTTTCCCAAATGATTACCAAGCTCTATTAAAAAATCCACCATCTAGAATTCTAGTGGTTTGAGGATTTTAACCAAATGGGTACCCTAGTAACCATTTCAGTCTGAGGATCAAATATAGGATGTCAAGGTTTTAGTGATGGCTAGGTTGTCCCCCAAAATCTAATCCCCTCCAAATTAGCTCGACGTCCATCATGGTGCAAAATGAAAAGCTAATCCACCATTTTGTTAGCATATTAAATGATAAGCCATATCTGATAAGCAAGCTCCAAAATATCTGCAAGCAATTGTTTAAGGACTCCTTAGAGATCCTTATACTAAAGAAGCGAGCTATAAGGGTTTTTCCACATAGATGTTCTACCTTAACATCCCCCCCCACTACCATTTTCGATCTTCAAACCTTCTTCTTTATAATCTTCTGGTGTCTTTTCCTTCTGTTATCACCCAAAACCGAAAGATCCCTCAGTTATGAAAACCTACTACTAGAAAGACAATCAAGGTCCAAGCCTTGACCAACAAATCTTGAACCCTTCACAACTAAATAACCACAAATAAAATCCCCTCTATCCAAAAAGTTCTCAATACCAACAACCTTCTCCGTCAAATGAGCCAAGGAAGGAGAAAAGAAAACCACTTTCATGGTATTGGTGGGATGAATACCACTATAAGAAGCAACAACGAAAATCCCCTTAGCTGAAATTGGGGATTTTTTGAGCCCATGCGAGTAACAACTACCTTATCTACCTCAACCTTCTCCATTGTATGTGTCGAGGAAGGAGTCAGAGTACCATCTTTTGAGATAAATGAGGTATGATTACCATCATTAAATGTGTCAGAGATAAACCCCTTGGATGAGATCGTATATAGATCCGTGCCTCTACAAATAGCCTCCACCTGACTGGCTCCAACCTTAAGGTTGTCAAATTTAGGCAGTGGCCCTGACAATATCCTTGATTTGACTGTAAGACCCACCTTGCAGTGAAAAACTAAAGTTTTGTTTTGCCAATAAAAAGCCTCGAGTGTTCAATGTTGCAAACCCTAGATTTGCTAAAGTCCCCACTATTTCGATGAAATGAGGGTTCATACTCAAAAACATTTAAACCCTTTGTTGGGTCTTCACTGTAATCTACTAGGTATATATCCTCTTCCTCTTACTTCAAAAAACCTTTCCATTCTCCTCTATAAAATCATCATTGTAGAAAATATTTAACCTTAATTAAGTAAAATCTATAATTACAAACTTAGTCTTCTATAAGATCATCAGAAAATATTTAACCTTAATTAAGTAAAATCTATAATTACAAACTTAGTCTTTTATAAGATCATCATTGTAGAAAATATTTAACCTTAATTAAGTAAAATCTATACTTACAAAGTTATACGAAAAATTATTATTTTTTTATACAACTCTAATTTTAAATATGTAGTTTATTATAACCCTAATTTTTCTCAATAAAATATTATTATTAATGATGTTAAATTTCCTCTTACTCTTCCACTTTCTCGATTGTACGTGTGAATTAAAAGTAATATATGCACATGATGTGCAATCGTATGACCATAACAACTAAATTGAAAGCGCCCTCTCTCTATAAAACTTGATTACATCCTCTCTTTGAATTTAAGCATCACGGAAAAACTTCATTACTTGATTCTTAGTTGTGATGTGTTGAGTGGGGCCTTCATGAAAAGAAAGTTGTCCATCTGTCTTGCATGAAAGAGATATAAAGAAATTCTAACAAAAGTTGATTTAAGATCCCATCTTTCTTTATATGTATGCTCACACACGTTGAGTCAATTGATTAACATTTAAACCAGGTATGTGAGGACACATGCACTCCAATATCAACTTTGATGTAACATTTTACATTAGAGTCTCCCCTAAGATGATAACATTGACATCAGAGTTTATTCTTTCCATTCAAGCAATGGAATGGAGCCCACTTGTCACACTTGAATGGCTATGTTACCTCCTTTACTCTTATGAGCAAAATGGCCTCTTCTCACCCACCCTTGTCTCCTTGTTGTCTACTTAAACCATCCCCATCTGCCAGAATAGTCCACTAGCATAAGTTTCACAATCTTATTTGATGTCTTGAAATATTAAAATGCATGTAAATCTAACTATAACAACAGAGGGTTGACTCCAGAGGAACAAACAAGGCAACAACCAATATTATGACTTCATACCTTTCTTGTTTTTGTCCTTCATCTTATTGCTACATTGCCTCTTAACTTATTTAAATTACTCCACTATGAGGAGCAGGTATGTATAAAAAATCATTTTAAAATGGACCCAAATCCCAAAAATATCCATCCTATGATTGATTACATATACGCATGTAATATAGTTGTAAAGTAGGATTTTATTTGAAGAATATATTGCACTGTGTTATATAAATTTGAATATGTAAAAATAGGAACTAAATAAAATATGATTGATTACATAGACACATGTAATATAGATTTAAAGTATTGTTTTATTTGAATAATATATTATATTTGGTTATATAAAATTGAATTTGCAAAAATAAGGATTAAATAGAATATATATATATATTAATTTTGATAATTTTTAATTTTTGTTTGATGATTAATTTGGAGATTTCCTAAGTAAAGTTTATACATAGGAAACATTGAAAATCAAATTTAGATTAGTTGTGGTAAAATTTTAGTACTCAATTATTATATTAAGTTTAATCAACATTAAATTAAGAATGATGTGATATAATAAAAACTTAGGTTTAGATTGATAATATGTGTACATAAGAAACATTGAAAATCAAATTTAGGTTAGTTGTGGTAAAATTTTAGTGGTTCATTATTATATCATAGTCTAATCAACATTAAATTAAGAATGATGAGATATAATAAGAACTTAGGTTTAGATTGATAATATGTGTACATAGATCTTACGTCTCAATATCATAAGTTCAACTCTTATTTATGACTGTCCTTATAACTATCTCAAAGTGTATGGATGATTTATGAAAGTGGAATTTGGCAAAGGTATCATGTAAAGTCCATGGAATTTGAGGGTGTGGAACTATGTGCTCCTCATTGTTATTCCTAACCATGTTGAGTTTGAAATGGTAAGTATGTAGGAGAATATGAGAGTCGGATTAAGTTCGTAATATATGCATATGGGCCATGACCTTTGAGTGCTATAAATTCAACCATTGCATTCAAAAGTCTTCATGGCTACATCAAGTTATTGTAACAATTGATAGAAATGGCACCTAATAAATGTATAGGGTTAAATTTGAACCTCAAAACTATAACATATTAGTCTGTAAGTTATTTTGAGTCTTAATTTCTTAGTTGTAGATTAACATTGATGATACTAAAATAATATAAATATATCTTAACTAAGTGGACCTAATGGTTAAGAACATGTATTTCCTCCTTGAAAATTACAGGTTGAAATCCAAAAGGATAGGATATATATACCTCTGTAGACTTTTGCTCAAAAACAATCAAAAGAGTCGAAAGTCTCATACACTAATATAAATTTATATTAATAATATTATACTAAATTATTATTTCTTAACTTTATATTTATATATATATATATATATATTTTTTTTTTTTTTACTTATATATATATATATAATTTTTTTTCCATTTTTAATTTTATTGTTGTAACAAACATACATATCTTATTCAAGTGAATGAGCAACACCTCATTTGGATGCAATAATTTTTATGTGAAAACAAAACATTCATGGTGACATGTTTAGACCATTAAGAAGACTCCAAGATGTAGATGTTGGTCCCTAGTAACAATAATTTAGAGGGCACGAGGATTTCATGGAGTCATTCCCAAAGACAATAAAAGTCTTAGGCCACCATTGGTGGTGCTTGTGCTTTTGGTAACACCAGGTCCCACATCACGACGTTGCCCTTTGGACCGGGAAGAAACTCATATACCCATGGCGCCACCTTGCATAATTACCTTTATTTTGCAATCTTTTTTAAAGATTACATTTAATTAGTTGTGAGACAAGCAAGCTTTGACTTTTTATTTCCATATCAAAGGTGGTTTAAGTTCACATGTCAAGTCAATGAATGTCCGTAAATATTACAATTATGTCTACATTCATGGAATCATTATTATTATTTTTATTTAAAATTTGTGAAGTTTATTATAACTTTGTTGTTAATTCGTAGCGAGGGTAATTATTATTGATTATTATTCATGAATGTAAGTTTACTTATTATTGTTATTGAAAGAAAATCCATACTACTTAAAATGATTTGTTAGGATTCAAAGATAGTAGACTTTTACTCCTACTAAATACCTATCAATCTTATATTATTAATCTATTTCCTTACGTTCAAGGAAGATGAGCTCTTAACTAATTAAAAACAATTTAAGTCTCACTCTAGGACTAACATCCTATAGATATGCCTTGTGGTCATCAATAGAGCTACCTCTAATAAAGTTATGTACTTTTTAATTACATCTAACCTTAATCCTAAACATGAAATGAAATACTACCGTAGTTACAATTTAACTTTTTTCCAAAAAAAATCTTAAATTAAAAATTAATTAATTTTCAATTTCATATATATATATATATATATATATATTTTAATATCCATTTCATTAAAATTACTCCATATTTATATTTAATTTAATTTTTTGAAGCATGTTATGATGAAAAATACAAAAAGTTAAGAAACAAGCTTGGAAGTTGAGTGTTAACCCTCTAGACAAAGTTAATTAGATCATTTGCTTTCTATATATTATCATGATGTACTTAGTTTGTTTTAAAGAAAAAGTGTAATATATAATATTTAAATTATATTTTTTTGGTTTAAATTATATTTTTTTATTAAGTTCTTTCAAGTGGAGGGAGGGTATTTATTTTATCAAATATGTTTGGAAATTATAATAGTTATTTTATGTGATGAGGGTATTTATTTTACCAAAGATGTTTGGAGATTATAATAACTATTGCATGTGATGATTCATTCATAAATAATCATACATTATTAATATTTGAATTTTTATGGAGCAATATCAATGCTTTGCTTTTAGTAACTGGATAATCATTGTTGACTTTGTAAAATGCTTTCTATTACCATTATATGGTAAGTGTGTTTTTCTTTACTTTAAAAATATTATAATTAATTAATTAATTAATCTATTTTTAAGGTCACGGTCAAGTCGTACACCAAATTGGTGTATGAGACCTCCTTGAACTTGTGACCTCTTAAGAAGAAACACACTTTCTTAATATAGTGTAGTCACTTCATTACACTCTAGGAAGATACCTTTAATAGTTTGAAAAATCTTTCAAAACTCATACTTAACCTCAACTACTTGACACAACTTACTTGCATAAGAGGCTTAGTTAAACGTTCCACCTTTTTTACTTTCGGTTATC
Source organism: Picea engelmannii (assembly GCA_009831015.1). Taxonomy (NCBI): domain Eukaryota; kingdom Viridiplantae; phylum Streptophyta; class Pinopsida; order Pinales; family Pinaceae; genus Picea; species Picea engelmannii. The sequence continues at coordinate 378,627 of ML782727.1, forward strand.
ACGAGAGTCAGACAAAGCAATTGTGGACAAAATCACAATTTTACATTTCTTAAATAATGGATTTTTGAATGCACTTCATTACACTAGAGGGAGATACCTTTAATAGTTAAAAAAATATCTCAAAACTCATACTTAACCTCAACTACTTGACACAACTTACTTGCATAAACAAGAGAACCTTTTTTACTTTTTGTCAACCATCACCGGAAGACAAAGCAATTGTTGACAATATCACAATTTTACATTGCTTAAATAATGAGTTTTTCAATGCATAAATTGGTTCAGCACCCATAATATGTAATCTTAACCATTGAAATATGCATTTTTCTAAATTTACATTAAAAAAATAAAAACATAGAATGTTTAGATTATATCTCTAAAAAATATAATCCTTCATTTAAAAATAAAAAACATTCTGACTTTGAATTTATTATCTAAACAAACTCTATTAATAAAAATAAAAAAACAATTTAACTGTTTTATTTTTTTGATTTATATACAACCAAAATCAACAATTAAAATAGATAAAAGTACAACAGTTAAACAATTCCCATAAAAAAACCTTATCTCTCGATAAATTTAAACTTCTTTTAAAAACACCAAACATTCTCACTTTACTATCTAGTCAAAATCTATTAACATTTAAAACTAGAAATATATTCAACCTTTACGTTATGTTGTTGAAAAAGAAAACATTGAAAAGTAATATTCTTATATGTACAAATTTAATTTACATGAAAAAGTTAATCAATTAATAATGCTTTAATTTACATGAAAAAGTTAATCAATTAAAATTTAATAATGTTTTTTTAATATATATATATTTTTTATTAATTAATAAAAGTTATAAACCATCACTCGCATGAATATAATAAAAATAAAAATAACCACCTTGATATTAAAAAGGATATTTGAACTTTTCATCTTTCCACTGCAAACAATTACAATATTTTTATATGCCATCTTCAATTATTTTACACTTCTAAAATTATTTTACGTTTTGTTGAACTAACTTCAACCAACTACATAACTGTTATGGCACGTTAATTTTACGTTAAGTTGATGTTTTCCTACAACAGCCTGGTGTCAAATTCCAAACCGAATTGAAAAATGGGGGAGAGGGAGGGCCCTGACATGGATGCCAATAGATCTCCGAAGCAGCACCTTAGATGGATGCCATTAGAACGCCTTTTAAGGAGCATGGGGCACAGACACAAGTGTTGGTTGTAAGTTTGCACAATGGTCAATGAAGGAGGAGACATAATACAATATCCCACATTGAAGGTTTGCATATCAGATTGAAAAAAGGCAATGCCCCCGGTGGTGCAGCAAACAAAGGCATAATGGTTTTTTAATATATAATATTAATTTAATTGTATATACAGACAAAACAAAATAAGTGCACAGAAATAGAGACACATCTGAGAGCGGTCAGATCAAAGATAGGCTAGAAATAGATCCTGCAAAATGTCTAAACAATGCCCAAAAATAAAGGAGAAATGGAGTCAGACACAGTCAGAGATATTGTTCACAAAATAATATAATAAAACAAATATAAAGAGAGAGAGGGAGGGGTTCAAACTTTGGAGGGAGGGAGGAAGGAATATCTGTCTGACCAAATCAAGAATCTATGATTGATGCAAAGCACTAATTAAATAATTGTTTAGTTGTGGATTAGTCTTTGGGTGGCATTGTTTGACAGTGATAACGATGACGACGATGGAAGTTGGCAGAAGAAAAACCATGGCAAGATCAAGCATGCATGGAGGTGGGGATGGAGCTGGAGGGAGGACATCACTGCTGTGAAAAAAAAACTACGTGGGTTCAATGGATTACAGGAGGCTTATTTGAGTCTGGGTTCATAACAGTGGGATTAAACCCAATTGAAGACGGCATTATGTATTTGAGGGGAGGGGAAGCTTAACAGAATTGAGGTTGGGGGGTGATCTGGACGTTGTTTTATCCATTGGGGTTTTTGGTCAAACAGTTTTCGGGACAACTGAAGCAAGCGATCTTTACGAGGGGTTGTACATTTAGATGGAGAGTGGTCGCTGTTGATGATGGTACAGATGCTGATAAGGATGTGTTGTTGTGGAGCAAAGGCAAGAGAGGCCTGCTAACAACTAATTTTGTACTTAATTAGCCAGGCGATGGATGACCGATGGTCCTATCGAGGGAGTGAAGGAGGAAAGGGGGAATATTAGGTGGTTATGCAGAGTCACGAGTGAGGCACCATCCTCTCTCTATCTGGATTGCTCTTTTCTCGGACTGGACATTGCTGGGCATTTGGGAGGCACAGCAGATGTACTTGTTGTTAAACACATCATTTGATCAACACCCACCCATCAGTAAAGGGGCTTTTGGTAACAGTGCAGTTGCACAGAAGATTCCCCCTGTGACCTGCTCAGGCATGAGCCGCCTGCGTCGGCAATTGGGTTCCTCTCATGCGGCCTGAACAGCTGCTGGGAGTTGTGGGATCTGTGTTTTTCTTAGTGATCTGAATTGGGTTGTGTGGGTTTGTTGCTATGGAGTCTGGTCTGAATGACCCACATGGGCTGCAACACCATTCCGCGGATGATACTAATGGCGATGGCGATAAGAGAATTGTGGTGGAGACAGGCAACTCGGTATGCCCAGAGCTTTGGCATGCCTGTGCTGGTCCTCTCATATCTCTGCCCCCTAAGGGCAGTCGTGTGGTGTACTTTCCCCAGGGTCACCTGGAGCAGATTGCAGACAATGAGCTTCACAAGGTTGGCCGTGGCTCCTTCCTCAACATCAACCAGGCGGTTACCCCGATGGCAGAGGAAGCATCTTCTGCAGCCTTGAATGTAAAGCTGAAAATTCTTGGCTTCAATTTTGTTGATATCCTCTCTGATTTGTTTCACGAGCCTTCAAGTTTTCAATGTTTGTGTTTCCTCTGATTTAGCAGTGAAAGAACTTGAAAATGCTGGAAATTAATGTTTAGTAGCCTATTGTTTCTGCTGGAATTTTTGATGTTTGCACTTGTAACTTGGACATGAGACTGATATATCTATCCCTTGGTTGAGCAGATACCACCATCGTCCATAAGTCAGGCTGTGAACCAACAGATGCTTTCATATAAGCTCCCTCCCCAAATTCTCTGTCGTGTGCTGAATGTCAATCTACACGTGAGTGATCACTGACAATGGAGTTGTTTCCGGGATATCTTTATTGCATCAGCCAAGTCTTTATCTGAATGAATTTTTGTTGAAAGCTATGATAACAGAGAGAGAGAGAGAATCCAAGGAATGTAGGTTTTTTGATAATGTACTTCAAATATGGTATTTTGCTTAAAATGTGTTTCTTAGAGGTGGCATTTAGCTGTATGTTTTCTCGTGCTAGCAGGCCGACCAGGAGATGGATGAGGTCTATGCACAACTGACATTAGTTCCTGACTCCGAGGTAGTATTTGTTCAATATGTACTAGACTTGCAGCAATATTATGTTTAGTTCGTTCTTCTGCAATTCTTGGTAGGGACCTTTTTAAATATTGGTTGAAGCTTACAATCTGGAGTTTTTGTTAATTATTAGATGAGTTTCTATAAATCTAAACTCCAATGTGCAAAATCTTATTCTGGCTTTTTGTTCAAAATTGTGAATAGCAAAATAGTCACTGTTGTTAGAAACTTTCATTGAGGACATTATATTGATTCGGCATGTATTTCTGCAGAAGAGTGAGAAATGCATAGAGGAGCAACTGCCTGTACCTCCATCCAGCACTCCTCATATGTTCTGCAAGACGCTAACGGCTTCTGATACAAGTACCCATGGTGGGTTTTCAGTTCCTCGAAGGGCTGCAGAGGACTGCTTTCCGCCCTTGGTAAGTTTTGATCTAGGTTTTGCTGTTGTAACTGTAGCAGTCTGCACATATGGTATCAGACTAGGAATCTGCACCAATGGTATACGGATTTGCTGTCTGCAAAGCCTTCATAGCAAATAAGACCATTTTGAAGGTTATCGATGCATCTAAAGATGTAACTATTCTATAAAAATGACATGCTGCAGGATTATAGTCAACAAAGGCCTTCTCAAGAGCTTGTTGCAAAGGATTTGCATGGAAGAGAATGGAGATTCCGGCATATATTCAGGGGTATGTAAGTAGCCATTGCAGTTCACATGTTGCTATTTTGTGTTTGAGCCTTTCTGACAGAGTAAGTTGGTGACCCATTACTCTTCCCTATTAGAGCAATTCTGAAATGCTCTAAAAGACTGAATATCATTGTGTTTGAGCCTTTCCGACAGAGTAAGTTGGTGACCCCTTACTATTCCCTATTAGTGCAACTCTGAAATGTTCTAAAAGACTCAAAGGCTGAAAGCTTTTCCCTTCCAATGTCTTGTTTACAAGCTTGTGCTTATTTTGAAAATCAAAAGGCCCAATTCCTGCCTTCTCATAGTCGTTATATGTGACAGGCCTAAGGGGACAATACATAATGACAACCACCGCCATGCATCAAAATTGATGGTTAATTCTGTCTGAAATCCTTGTGACTGAAATGAATTGTAACAGGGTCCAAGGTTCCGATGTTTATTTTGAGATGTTTTTGTGACGGAATAGTTTCTGCGAAGCTTTTCCATGTTGAGGAAGCATGGATTAGTGATATACGATCTTAAATTTGTCAAATGTAGTTTTCATGTAAACCATCTTAAACTTAGAGAGTTATTGAATCATTGATGAGAATCGAGAATTTCATGTCATACCTGGGATCATTTTGCAGGTCAGCCACGCAGGCATTTGCTCACTACTGGATGGAGTGTCTTTGTTAGTTACAAAAGGCTTGTTGCTGGAGATGCTGTACTTTTTCTGCGGTACAACCCAATGTTTTGGGAATTTGCTGTTCATGTTACTTGTCACTAGGGCTACCTCACGTAGCATGTTTCTATATTTTAACATTGTACTCTTTGGTTATGAACAGGGATGAAAATGGAGAATTGAGGTTAGGAATTCGAAGAGCTTCCCAACAACAAAGCAGTGTACCTTCTTCAGTGCTCTCCAGCCATGGCATACATTCAGGTGTGCTAGCTGCTGTAGCTCATGCAGTTGCCACGAAAAGTATGTTCCACATTTTCTACAATCCAAGGTATAGTTACTAATCACATTCTATTCTTCAACTTGTGGAAGATATGTAGAATAGCAGCGATATGCTTTGTGGTTTGTAGAACCTATAAAAAGTAGGTATTGTGAGGGGAAAGGTCTATTCGGGATTGCTTGGCTATTGATTCTTGGTATCATCATTGTGAGGGGAAAGGTCTATTCGGGATTGCTTGGCTATTGATTCTTGGTATGATGATACGATCATGCYTAGTAAACCTGTGCGGGTCTTTTTTTCTCTGTGTTTTTTTTCATTTATTATGTAAAGTAGAGCATAACAAGAATTCAGGGASCTTCTTGCCTGCCATGCTTGCAGTTTCAGCATTGTTGTGTAATGTTCTCTATTGTAATTATTTTACTTTGTTATATTCTACAAGTGCAAAAGGCCCATTTTGCTTTGGAAACCCTCTAGGGAAGGTTTCACTTGTTACAATTGGGAGTAGCGTGCAAGAACATAAGTTCGAATCAAAGGCAAGATATAGTCTTTAGGTCTTCCATTCATTTTTTACTCAAAGTTACAGTTTATTTTAAGGTGTCAGTTTGTGCCACATTGACCGCTAGTAAGATACATAATAATAATCATTATTATTTGAGTCTGTTATTGTTAGTGCTAGGTCACTTTTTTGATTGGCCATCATTCTTGAGGGGATGCAACTTCGTTGGAAACTTTGATAGATGTTATTGCTTTGTGTTAATGTGTGAATTTAGATAAAATAAGAACACTGCATATCCACAAAAAGAAGAGATGATGCTCTGACATTTTATAGTTTGGGACAGAAGGTTATCTGTTGGCCAATCACTCCATTGACCTTGGTTCTAACTTTCTTGTAAAGTTGCACTCAAACATGGTAATATCTTCTTGAATGCAATTGCTCTATTTTCAGTGCTTAATTTGTATTGAACTTTTAGCAAGGGTAGGTTGTAACTTGCTAACCAAGAACTTTGCTAAAATTTAATAGCTTTTGATCCTTCTAACTTGCGTTGCGAACTTGTCCATGGACAAATGAGCATTGTGTTAGGTAGTTCTAAGAGAAAGGAATACTGCCTGGTTCAGCAGCAATAACCCTGGTCAATGTATGATGATGCCATTTACAAGCGCACATTAGGATGTTAGAAGACCAACTAAGGGTTTATCAAGGCTAAGATTTAGTTTACTAATTTATGGGCCATGATATCCATTGAGGCCTCAGTCTACGGTTTATGGAAAGTTGGAAACACACACGGGCTTACATGTTGGTAGTGAAGCTCCTCACTGTGGTCCATGATCATACCTAATTAAGTTATCTAGTATGCCTCTTTCCCTTCAAACCATCTCAAACTTGTGCTAGGTAGGTACCTAATGGGTATATACTATAGCCACTTAAGACTAGTTTGTTGATCATACCGTCCTTTGAACTTTACAAGAACCTTGCCTAAATTGGTGTTGGAGGTTTTCATCGCTTACCAATGAAACAACATTTTTAGCATAATGTGTGGTTAGTTTTATGGTCATAGTTCCTCATCTTATTTATGGCCAATGATAAGTATTTACTTCGGCTCAATTTTTCCTATAAACACTAGTACTCCAATGGGAAATCACAAGTATACCATTCATAAATCAAGTGACAATGCTTTACAAGAACCTAGAGACTTTGTAAGATTGGTTGAGGTCACAACCTGGGGGCGTGGGGAGAAATAAAGACAATGCCAACTTATATCAAATTGCATGCTACATATTCATTATGGCTCTCTAGTGGATAAGCATCCCCATAATATTCTAGATCCACCCTTAAAGTCATTCCCAATTCTCTAATAATAGGATTCTAAGTCAGCGTTTGGCTCATGTAAGAAGAGAGCCATATAATCAGCAATAGGAATTATTCAAAGCATGTTTTGACTGTGAAATCCCGTGCATTTATTGCATGACATTAGCTAACATCAAATAGTAGTTTATGAACTACTTGAAAGTTGAAAATCCTACTAAAAAAAATTGCTTGTCTAGTAGTAGCCTTGCTGTCAAGATGTGTATCTTTTGAAAGTGGTCACTTACTAATATGGGATGGTCTCTAATGGACATATTATTTGCTCCTCTTATTCTAGAAGCCATAGTTCATGGATCTAAATATTGTTATCATGAATTGCTTTGAACTTGTGGTGCTATTGGTTTTCACCTCTATGTCTATTTGGATATAGCTAGATCGTCTCCTATTAAAAAATGCTATTGAATTATGTATGTATCCTATAGAGCCTTAACTTGTACATGGAGAAGAATGCATTTGAGTTGGTTGTGAGATGAGTTCTATATAACGGTACTAGGTTTTCCTTGTTCTTTTGTTTCATGTGTAGTTGCTTAAGGTAGAAGAGTAGCAAGAAACTCATATGGTATGTTCTTGAAACCAAAAGAAACCTTGAAAGGCCAATGGCTTGTGGACACCTATATGTTTCAGTGATATGATGTTGGGTCGCTCCTTGCTTTAAGAGAACTCTCAATTCAAATTGAGATGCCCTCGTATCAACTTGAATGATTGTTATATATAGAGAGGAGCAAATAAAAGGTTAGAACATATGAGATCTTTTGAGTATTGAAATCCTATAAGTTGACCATTGGAATGTTGTATGGCCTTAAGGGAAAGAATAACATTATGCTCCTTGAGCACATCATTGTATGAAGAATGTCTTGACGTTGTCCTTGAATACATCATCGTATGAAGTATGCTTTACTTTTTAGCTTACAAGAGATGATTTGGCACTCCTTCAATATGTCACTACTGGATAATACTTTTGAGTCCCATTGAGCTACCTTTTTGGTCATTCATGGACATTAACAAAATTATCCATCTTATCTCATCTCATCTCCGGGAAGTGTAGTTTTAGGAGTGTCCCTAACCATGAAAATACAATTTGTTGAATGATGTTGGCAAGTAAGTCTTTTATATTTCTAGTAGTGGTTGATGAAGACTTAAATTGGTGTGTCTTGTTATCTTAGTTCAAATTATAATTGTTGTATCAAGAAGCATGGTGCTACAAAAATATTTTCCCATAATTCGAAGAAAAAACAAGCCTATGAAAGAATTTTCATATTCAAAGATCTAAATGGGGCTTTGGTTTAAGAGCAAGATAAAACAAAAGACCCTTTCATGCACTTTCACAAAATTTTACCTCCAGCGCATGTGATGTTGACTATCTTGTTGTTAAGAAGTTCCGATCTGAAATGGATCCGAACAAGCGAATGGTTGTAAGACTTCGTACTTGCAAATGTAATTCGGTAATTAATGAAGGTTAGATAAACTATTAAAGATAACACAAATGTAAAAGTAAATGAGACAAAAAAGAGGAAAACAAGAATTAAATAAAATAGAAAATGTAAATAGGAGAGAAAAGATTGAGGAATGGGAAATGAAAGGTTAGGCTTGTTGGCCTTCCCATTACCCTAGCTCTCCTTGTTTCTTCTTGTAGTTTCAATCTCAAAGGGTCTTTTGGTTAGGAGGAGAAAATGCAAAGGAGAAGGAGCTGTGTGAATTGTTGAATGGTCATAGAGCCCTGAATTGCATTGTAACCAGAGATTGTCGAAATGAAAATTGAGAAACCATTCAGTGTTGTTTTTTTTTTCATTTGGGTTTCCCTAGGAGAAATTTGGTGTCTTTGTGTGATGGAATTTCGTTGTGGCTGTGTTAATTACTATGCTTGAGTTATTGGTGTTTCTGTGTTTAAAATGCTGTCAGTAATTGGATTGATACCTATGATGGAAAAATTTCATGGTAATACATTATATTTAATCAAAAAATCGTTTTCCATGAACACTTTGTGATAGACAATGATTTTGTAATTACATACGTCTATTCTAGATGAATTCTGAGACCTATGGCCATTAGAAACTAGTTGTTGCAATTAATTAGCTAAGTTTCTAGTTCTGTATATGAAGGTTGAGGAAATTCAATCTTGTTAAAGCATACATAGCAATGACTGTCTTCTCATTGCCACACACAACCTGAGGCTCTTTCTTACAACCATACACTGTCTAGTTATCTTCTAGGAGGATGTATAGGTTGTATGTATCTTGGCATGGCGTTCTCATCTCCCTAGGGATTGCACGAGTTGAAGGCTGGATATGTGGGCTGAGAGTGGATGTATTTAATTAACCAATAGCAGAGGCTGCTACCTCCACTAACTCATGACTACTTTGGTCAATGCGTTTTGACATGTACTTAGTCAATGCATTCAAGCAAAGTTCGTTTATCTCATTCCCTTGTATATATGAAGGCACCTTACTTATAAATACATATTTTATGACTTGCAAAAGAATTGTGCATGAAAACAATGCTTATGACATTCCATTCATCTTAAGAAGCCATTTCAAATGTGGTCTAATTATTTGTTGTCTCACACATGTTGAATTAACGGTCTACAAGTTGAATTGGAATATGATTGTTAGCCCACTCACACAACCAGATCAAAGATCAACACACCGATATTTTGACGTGGTAAAACCCCTACGGGGAAACATCCACGGCCCCAGCCAACGTGACCACTTGGAGCAATTTATTAATGCAAAAGAAAAAGATTACAGAGAGATTTTACAAGAGAGTTTCTCACAATTGATCATCGACAAATGACCCTCCATGCTCTTTAAATAGAGATCATGGATCAATCGGGTGTTAAGACAAGGATCAATGTTGCCGTTAAGATCGAGGAGAATATGAACTGTCGGATCACTCGATGTCGGGAACATGTCGTGACCGTCGGATTTCCTAACTACAAATGCATACTAATGCATACTAAAGAAACACACTTTTACCTAACGACACATTATACCAAGTAGATCTTAACTAACTCCTAAGTGTTTAAATATCCTAACACCCCCCCTTAAGAACAACTTGGGATAGGATTGAAGGATTTACAATAGTGACACAATAGGAGAAGGAAGGAGACATTAGAGCCTATGCTCCTGTTGACCACCTATTTCGACTAGGGGTCAACGTCATATATCATGAAGCCTTGTACCTGATGGTGCATTTTTTTTTTGAAGACTTATGGTTCAGGAGGGCATTTTTGCCCCTGCCAAGTCTTTCTATGTAATCAAAATGTCCGCTCCCCTGCGTGGGATAATAATGTAATAGGTTAGCATGAGTCATATTTTAGTTAGTTGCCTAGGACTGTATCATTAGGGAAGTCCTTTCATCGAGTGTTTTTTATCCTCAGGTAATTTTTAATTACCCTTGAGTTTTTCACTCACAATAATTCTCCAAAGTGGTGAAAGACGTTCTAATGATCGAGCCCAAGGGGTAACTAAGGTCTAGGAATGTTGTAAATGACCATGCTAGACATCTTGTAGAATTATGCGGAATTCCGTTAAGTTTTGATAGTTTTTTTTTTTTTTTTAATTATTAAAATTTTCCATTAATTGGAAATTTTAATTATTTTTGATGTAAAATGTAAAAATTTGGTCTTTGTGGATTTTGTATAGGGGTGTGAGTACTCAAATCAAACGGCAGATGACCCCCTACACCCTTGGACCAAGTTTTAGCTCAATTGGACAAGTTTTGCTAGGTCATTGTCCATGAGGAGTCCAAGTCAGTCAAAAATCAACAAATAATTGGCTAAATTAAAAAAGCCAAAAATTGTAAAAATGACTAAAGTCATGAGAGAGCAAGTGGGGAAATGATTCCTAATGTATTTCCTAAGTTGGAAAAGTGATTTTCCACTTAAAACACCCCCCCATGCTAAGCCAACAACCTAAAGTCACGTCTCTCTAGTAAAAAGTGTTCCTGCCTTCCTCTTGAACTTGGGGGAAATAAAAAATTAAAGTGAAAAAAAGTGCCTAAAACCCTAATTTCGCCCCCCTTGAGTCCAACTTAATGTTTGACAAGTCAAAAAGGTGTTTTCCCCCTTCCCATGTCACCCCTCAAACCCTAACTCACTACCAAAACCCTAAAAGTGTCTCTTTTTTGACTTTGTCTATCTATCTTTGATGTGTACCACTTGGAGCTCATCCAAGAGGGGTTTTTCCTCTCTCCCAAGTATAAAAGAATGCCTACCCCTCCTTGTTTCTYAATCTTTTCTCAGTGCAACTCTATTATGCCCAAATCTYTCCCATCTCTTYCCCATTCTCTCCATTTTCTCTCATGGTCTTTGGTGCCATTTGGCATGTTCTTTTCTTGGTGAATAAATTTTTTTGAAGCTTTGGAGGATATCTTGGTCTCTTGGAGTATTCTTGGAGCCATTATTTTGTTGTGTATGAGGTAATATTGCTGCAAGTTATTTCTTTTGTGTTTTCTTGCTTTCATTTCCATTGAAGACCCAAACAAAGTATTTTGCTTGGGATAGATTAGTAGTAGTCTTACTATTATTCTAAGTAAATTGTKTCTAATTAATTTGGAAAGTATTTTGCAAGTTAGTAGAACATACTTACCTTCTCTGTATTTTTGTAGCAAGGGTTTGCAAAAATCTGCAGGTTACCATAGGATTGGAGAAGGGATTTCAGATCTGAAAATCTGTCTTTTTCAACCACATAAAGCTTCTTTAAATTTTTTGTTCTATTTTCAGCCATTATTTCTTATTTTTTAGTTATTTTAATAAAAAATCTGCAATCTAACATCTATTTTCATGTTCAGAATTTTTATTTAAAATTTTCTGAATATCATATTTTCAATAAATCATTTTTTTTAAGTCATCTTTAAGCAATTTCCTGCAAGAATAACTTGCTGTTTTTGCAGGTTATTGCAGGTTTTGGAAGAGGATTTCAGCACACTTGGCCCCCAAAACATTCAATGAAGCATCCTAAGTGGTGGTGCCAAAAAACCTCTTCTTTCTCTCTATCTTCTCAACATTGTAAGCAACCCAAGAGAGTCTCTTGGGCTTGCATTCTTCTACTTAAAGTTTAATTTCTGTATAGTGTAAATAATCTTTTATGCTTTGCCTACACCTTGCAAAGAGATTGGCTTAGCCATCCATGCAATATCGTAAGGCTAGGATCTAAGTTTACTTTCTGCATTTTTTATTTTTACCCACCTTGGCCAAAACTGGTAGGCTTGTCCTCCATCTTGGCCATTGTTGTGAGGTGGCTCTTGATTTTTCAAGTTAAAATAATTTTCACTTGTGCCCACACCTTGCAAAGAGATTGGCTTAGCCATCCATGCAATATCGTGAGGCTAGGATCTAAATTTACTTATTGCTTTAGTTTTAAATTCATTGGCAAAGTAACCACACCTAGATTAATTAGAGGAGTAATCTATCTTTGGGAAGTAATCATACTTAGTCTAATTAGGCACTCAATCCATTCATTCTTTCAATCACCAAAATAGGGTGACTTGGGAGGCTACAAGGGGTGTAAGTCAGAGACGACTTCACGGCACTAAGTGTCCTCCTTGCTTGAGCACCCAAGCATTCTGGATCTGACCTGTGGAGCTAGGGGAGGACCTTGCTTGTCCTTCTTCTTGAGCACCCAACAATTCCTTTTGGTTGAAGGGGAAGGGACTTGGGGTAGTCACATAGTCTAGGCTTGTATCTCTCACACCTTAATTCCCCCTAATTCAAGAGAGGCTTAAAACTTATCTTAAAATCAACCAACACACTACTTTCACAAGATTGTATCTCAAGTTTATGTTTCAAGCAGATTTACAAGCAAGTTACTTTCCCAAGCACTTTACTTTGGAGCATTTTTTTTGTGAATACTTGTCTAAAAACATTCTTTATTTCTAACGTTTCTTTTCCATCTCAACACTGTCTAAAGTTATTTCTCATTGTGGATATCTCATAATCATACTTTTGTTATATATCTCTTTGACTCCATTGTGGTAATCTTTAGGCACTGGTTTAATTGTTATTTTTAAATAAAGGGCTTGCTTGTCATTAAAGATTTTGCATCGTTGCATTCACTTCCTTTCATTGGGTTGGGTTTCTTAACAAATTAATTCATTTAACTCCTAGATCATTAATTAAACTTAACATAGTTAAATAGGGTCTACCCCCCTCAGCTTCCCTAGGAGTGAGCCTAGATGGAATAAGTCTTGATTGAGGTGACAGTGGGTCTGGACTTAGGCTTGTGCTTCCAAGGACAAACCAAGTGGGTTGGAGACTTCTCCACGTTAGTAGGTGTGTATAAGGACGGTGACACCCCCCTTAATGATAACTTCCTGAACTCCTAACATAGATCGAAGTTTGGAAAACTTCGCTTCTGTAAGAGACTTTGTGAAAATGTTTGCAACTTGATCCTTCTGTAGGGAAAAAAAGCACTTCAATAACTCGATCATGAATGAGCTTTTTGATGAAGTGAGTGTGGAGCTCGATGTGTTTGCTGCGCTAATGTTGAACTGGGTCTTTGGTGAGCTTGATTGTCGCACCAAAGGCTAATCGGATGCTGCTGCTGGAATCCAAACTCTGAAAGGATCTGTCAAAGCCACAAGGCTTCTTGACTTGCATTTATCACTGCTCGATACTCTGCTTCTGCTGAAGAAAGTGCAATAGCTTGTTGTTTCTTACATGCCCAAGTGACAGGTCCTGGACTAAGCTTGAAAACATAACTTGTAGTAGACTTCCGATCATCAGGGTCGCCGACCCAATCTAAATCAGTGAAACCAACCAATAAAGGAGTCCCCCCTGAACTATAATGTATCCTGAACTAAACTGTACCCCAGACATATTGAAGTATCCTTTTAGCTACTTTCCAATGTCTTTCATGGGGTGTTTGCATATACCGGGCAACAAGACCAACAACAAAGGAAAGATCAGGATGAATATGAGCCAAGTATAGGAGGCTACCAACTAATTGATGATACAAAGTCGCATCAACTTCGGGAGAAGTACATGTGGCAGCAAGCTTGATTCCAGATTGGAAGGGAGAAGGGGCTAGTTTACAATCTTCCATGTGGAAGCGACGAAGAAGGTCACAAGCATACTTGGACTGGGAAAGAAAAATTTCTTCATTGGTTTGCAAAACTTGGAGGCCAAGGAAATAGTGCAAAAAGCCTAAGTCTGTCATTTCAAATTTCTTCTTAAGACTGGTTTTCACATGGTTTAAAATTTTTGAGTCACTACCAGTAAGGATAAGGTCATCAACTTAAAGGACAAGGATTATGAGATGGCTTCTTTCTTTCTTGGTATAGACATTAGGATCAGAATGCCATCTAGAAAATCCGCCGTCAATAAGAAAGTTGTCCATTTTGGCATACCAAGCTCGGGGAGCTTGCTTAAGACGATAAAGAGATTTCTTAAGGCGACAAACAAGGATAGAGTCATTCTGGACATAGCAAGGAGGTTGTTCCATGTAGTTTTCTTCTTGCAAATCCCCATGCAAGAAGGCAGATTTAACATCCATCTGATGGACCTCCCATTTATATGAGGCAACAAGGACAAGAACAAGGCAGATGGAATTCATTTTGGCTACAGGGGCAAAGGTTTCATTATAGTCAATTCCTTCAACTTGGGAAAATCCTTTGGCAACTAATCGAGCCTTGTGCCTTTCAACACTTCCATCTGATGCATACTTAGTTCTGTAGACCCATTTACTTCTGACAAGTTTTATTCCTTTTGGAAGAGGTACAAGATCCCAAATATCGTTTGCCATTAAAGAACGATACTCTTCATTCATTGTTGTATCCCAATCTGGATGATCTGAAGCTTCTGCAAATGTCTCTGGATCATGAGTCTCTGAAACTTGAGCCAAAAGAGAAGAGGCTCGCTGGAATTGTGAACGTGTCCAACGCTGATTTGAAGGGTCACTGACAAGATCATCGACTACTTCTCGTGTTGAATAGACCCATCTAGGAAGCGGTGGTGCTGGTGCTGGTGCTGGTTTAGGTTCAATTGATTCATCTAGAGGAAGGTGAGCAGGCGGAGGTGGATTTTCATCCTCACTGTCATCATCTGAAGAAGAAACCTAAATAGGAACAAAAGAAGGCACAAACGCCGAAGATGGCTTGTAGGTCGAAGAAGGCACAATTGCCGAATTAGGCTCGCAGCCCAAGAGATTTTCATCAAATTTAACATCTCTTCTAATAATAATTTCATTACAATGTTGTTGAAGAAGTCTATAACCTTTGACATCTTCATAATATCCAACAAATATACACTTCTCACTTTTAGGCTGCAATAATTTATTTTTCTCATTAGGAATGTGAGCCCATGCTATGCTGCCAAATACACAAAAGTGACTTACATCTGGTTTAATTTTAGTCCAAGCTTCTTCCGGTGTTAATATTTTTAAGAGCCTTTGTGGGAGTGCGATTTACTATGTCATTTGCACAGTTGATGGTTTCCTCCCAATACTTTAGACTTAATCCCTTAGATTAGATAATACAATTAGCCATTTCTTTTAATGTGCGATTCTTTCTCTCAGCAACACCATTTTGCTGTGGTGTATATGGAACAGTGTGTTGCATTTGGATGCCCTGTGTAGTGTAGTAACTTGTAAAATTATTGTTCACATATTCGCCTCCATTATCTGTTTTTAACCTTTGAATTTGATGTCCACATTGCTTTTCTACAAGGGCCTTGTAGACTAGAAACTTGTCAAAAACTTCGCTCTTAAGTTTTAAGAAGTAAACCCAAGTACGTCTGGAAAAGTCATCAATGAAAGTTAAGAAATACTTGCACCCAGAAAAAGAAGGAGAAGAAAGTGGACCACACAAGTCATTGTGAACAAGCTGCAAAGGGCCCAAGGCATGCTAAGAGGCACGTTTGTCAAAACTATCTCGATGATGTTTGATGAGAACACAACCGACACAAACACCATCTCTGCATGAAACAAGAGGAAGACCAATTACCATCTGTTGATTACATAGTTGCTGCAATGAGTGATAGTTTAGATGACCAAACCGCTCATGCTAAAGTTTTCTCAAGTCATCGCTACGAGCAACAAAAACTGATGGAAAAGATGATGACCTGAAGTTGTCAAACTTGTACATCCTGGTAATATCATCAACAATTCCAGTTGCAAGAACACGCCGAGGATCTTTTAGATCCTTGATTACAACTTGGTGAGGTGAAAACTCTACGGTTTTACCTTCACCTGAATGAGTGATTTGATATATTGATAGAAGGTTACAGGAAAGACTTGGAACACATAATACATCATTGAAATGACCATTATCTACCTGAACTGTTCTAGATCCTATAACACTAAGATATCTATCATCACCAACACATATTTTCTTGATGTTACATTCATTTAGAGTAGAAAATATGGCTTTCTCCTTAGCCATATGATAAGATGCTCTAGAATCAATAAGCCACTCATCAGAAGAAGAAGTAGAAGTTGCATTGAAAGAGAAACCAGAAGCATAAAGTGCATATCCATGAGAAGATGAAGAAGAAGTAGAATCAATACTGATGTTGTTCTTCTTCATCGTTGCTTCTAAAGCTGCCATCTTCTTGAAACATTTGGACTCATCATGACCTTCTTTTCCATAAAAGTTGCAATGTCTGTCAGTCTTCTTATTTTTAGATTTTGCTCCTTTGTCACCATTAGGAGTTGAAGCTGTCTGAGTGGGTTTGGGACCCTTGTTTTGCTTCTTGTTGTGGCGAGGATGTTGCTTTTTGGGATTCTTGGGTTTATCTTTCTGCTGGGCTACAAAGGCTTTGTTGGAGGTACCTGCAGTGCTGATCACTCCAAGTTGTACAAGCTTATCTTGCTCTCTAATGAAAGCATCAAAAAATGACTCAAGAGTGGGTTTTTGATAAGCTTTCCCTAGAGCCTCTCTCATGGCATAGAAGGTAGATACAAACACAGAATATGCACTACCTAGCTTAGAAAGAATAATATAGATGCAACGCTCTTCCTCCATCTTTATGTTACACTCTTCACATAAAATTCTAAGTGTTTTAAAACTAAGATAGATAATCTTCAATGCAAGAAAAATCATTTGGACTTAAAGTCAATATTTGATTTTCTAACTGATGTGCTCGAATAATATTGTGTTTACCAAACATAGATTCAAGCTTTTCCCAAGCTTTATCGGGGTCATCGATTTCTTGAAGGTGGAACCTTAAATCAGGAGAAATGGACATTCCGATTAGTCCACGTGCTTCGTCATTCCTATTAGCCCATTTGACTTTCTTTTCATCATCAGTGGGTTCTTTTTCCTTTCCCAAGGTAATCCGATACATGCCTTTACTTCTTAATAAATCCTCCATATGGGATTTCCATTGGAAGTAGTTGGTGTTGGTAAGCAAAAGATCACTGGAAGAAGCCATATTAAATATGCAAATAATATGGATTTAAAAACTGAAACTAATGATCTGGATGAAAAGATCTCGAAAAATTAGGCGGTTTTAAAAAAACGACACTGAAAATAGACTTCGGATGTGAAATTTATGCCATTTTGAAAAAAACCATAAACGGTAACCAAAGAGCCACGTGGCAAGTAGAAGTTGGTCCACATGGTGATACCCCTCCAAATAACCTCACTTTTACAAATAAGTTGCTTTATGAAGTGACCCACTTTTATAAAAAGAAGCGGGGATCACTTTTACAATGAAATTACTTTGTAAAAGAAAGTTGCATGAAAAATAAATAACTTTAAAATAAAATATTAAAGGTACTTATAGTGATTCACTTTTTTCCTTGAAGTGAAATACACTTTACAATGGATGCATGGACTTTTTCAAAAAATGACTTGAACTCTAGACCTCTTACTTAATAAGGCAACTTTTAACCAAGTGAGCTAGCAAAACATATTGTATTGTTTAGGAGGATTGGGGGTGTTGTTGTTGTGGAAGACGGCCTTGGAGAGCGTATTCATAAAAAACTTTTTTCAAACAAGAAAAAATATTCGCTTCTCGATAACAACAAGGGTTAGATCTCAGTTAGCTTACTCGGAAAATGCACCCTTTTCCATCTGTTTCTGATTTGCCGAGATCACACAGGGCGTGAGGCAAAGAGCATACTCAGATCTAAAGGAGTAGCAACTCGGAAACAAAAAATGGAAAACCGAAATAATACTCTACAAAAATTTAAAAAAGGACGTATTCAGGCTTTAGACCTTCGGATCTGACTGAAATGGCCGTATCTTGGGCAAAAAGAAACCTTTTCGAGTGAAACGAAAAGCGTTTCTGACTGAAACGAGTGCTCTGGATACAATGTAATAGTCCTCTCAACCCAGAAATGTACGAAAATGGAAGAAACCGGAGCTGAGGAAACTCGGCTTCACGATCTCGATCTACAACAGGAGCGGGTCTTCAAACAGGCTCTGATACCATGTTCGACAACACAGGTATTCCAACAGAGGATGAACACCTTCAGTAACAACTCATACAACCAGATCAAAGATCAACACACCGATATTTTGACGTGGTAAAACCCCTACGGGGAAACATCCACAGCCCCAACCAACGTGGCCACTTGGAGCAATTTATTAATGTAAAAAAAAATAAAATTACAGAGAGATTTTACAAGAGAGTTTCTCACAATTGATCATCGGCAAATGACCCTCCATGCTCTTTAAATAGAGAACATGGACCAATCGGGTGTTAAGCCACGGATCAATGTAGCCATTAAGATTGAGGAGAATATGAACCGTCGGATCACTCTATGTCGGGAACATATCGTGACTGTCGGATTTCGTAACTACAAATGCATACTAAAGAAACACACTAAGAAACACACTTTTACCTAACGACACATTAGACCAAGTAGATCTTAACTAACTCCTAAGTGTCTAAATATCCTAACAGAAACATGGAAGGATGGGCGTTGAATGAGACATACAAATCCATTTTGAAGGCTCTATGAACCATATGCCCTTTACTAGTGAAGCTTCATCCCTAGCACTCCTTTTACTTGAGAAGACAATGTGTATGTATGTGAGTTTTACGTTATATTAAAAATTTGAGTTGAAGCTTGTTTTTCCTCATTGTTGGAACGATACATTGTGCCTATTGTTGGTTTGGATTTAAGGCTGAAGTAATTGGCTACTTTGTTGTTTGATAATAAGTGGATTGTTGGAGTTAACTTTGTGCATAAGCAGTTTGGTGGTGTGTTAACACCTATGGTATATGACCAAGCAATAAGGAGGTATCCATGTCGACACATTACACATACAAGCAATTGGATTTGAACCCTTGAACAAAGTTCTTGCACAAACGGATTCAAAGGGTGTGTCATTCAATTGGTTCTTCATAATAGAGCATTGCAAACATGAAAGAACTCAAGTCTTGAAGCAAAGAAGCACAACCAATCCTCGTGTGCCTACTTGGTGATAATAACAGAGAAGTTTGCACTCAAAATCCTATTTATTGTTGGCATTGTTCATTGGTTGTTGTGTGCAAGCTACATTGAGAACAAAGGTCTTGTATCCATTCCGAGGACAAAGATCTTTGCATAAGACATAGAAACAAAGATTAGAAGTTAATTCTGCAAAGGATCCATGTTGGTGAAGTGAGTGAGCTATAAGTCCCTCGTTTATGGATCAAGTTCATTAGTAGCATTGTTCTTGTAAAATTATGAAGTATGAACAATGTTATTTGTCTTAGCCATTGGACAGGCATGAGTTGTTCTGGGCTTTATGAGACATGGCTCTAGGTGCATTTCTAGGCTTGGATTGGTTGCTTTGTGAGTTTTATTTGGCGTTATTGGTGATGATCTTTTTCAAGATATGTCAAGTGGCTTTGGATGAAATATATACGAGGGATCAAGTAGATGCAGGCTTGGTTAAGTTGATTCCTAAAGGGACCAAGAAGGACATAGTGAGTGGTTGGAGGCCAATTACTTTGCTTAAATGTGCCCTACAAATTGTTAGCTTAAGCTCTCATTATTGAATAAAAAATATGATTGGCCAAACTATTCGGCCTTGTTATCGTACAATCTATACTTTCCCAAAGCCTAAAGGAAAGTAGGCCTAGATTGACGTAATACAGAAGTAGTCCTATCATTGTCACCCCAATAGGATACCTCTTTCTATTTAGGAGGAGAAGAAACTCACTCCAAGGGAGACGTCCCAAGACCTAGTTGGTTGATGAAGGGTAAAAAGACCAGATAAAACCCACCCCTCTCTCTAGGTCACTCAATGAAATAAATCACTTGGTAAAGTGTAATGTTCCCAACCAGATTGGATTGGAACATTGAGTTTTTATGTGTTTTATGAGTTTTCTGGTTGTGGTATTTTGTCAAACACTTTGCTGATTTTATGCTCTTGAGTTGCGTTGGGGTTTATAGTGTTGGTTTTATGTGTGTTTGCAACCAACAAATAATGAAGATATAGCAAGGGAATATACTCATCAAGATGCAAGATCAACAACACAAGAAATAACCACAATACCTCAGATCTGATTTATTAATCATATATAACTGACCTAATACAAAAATGGATCAGATTTGGAATACATATAAGAAATAGAGTGGGTGGCTGATGATGCCTCCAAGATACAAGATAGAGATGAAGATCTAGGCTTCCAAAAGCCCCCTCAAGCTGATCACCAAAAGATATGGAAGGTCCAACTTGCCCCTAGCTGATATGTGGTGTCCTCCCTAGCACAATGCGCCCCTCACTAGCTGTAACAAGCCAAGAAATCGGCCTCCACTGATGTGATCACTAATCCACTAAAACCAAGTGCCAAAATGTAGATCAGGGGTTAGAGAAACCCTCTGATGAACCTCCAAGCAATTGGGAGTGATCTCCCTCTCCAACTCACAAGATCTACTATGCACAATGCGCCCTCCTAAAGAGAATCACGCCCTCCTGAGTGATAGAATGAAAGGGCTGATGAATCCACTCACACAATGCTGTAAACAGGTGCTAGGGTGATTGCTAACAATCCTGGAATGAGATCCCCTAAAGATCTAGCCTCCTTTGAGCAAATCAAACCACTCTCTCAAGATGGGTGCGCCCTAGCTCTGCAGAAACCCTCCAACAATACGCCCTGCCTCCACAAATGCTCCTGGAACTGAATAGAGCTGATGTAGAATGGTGAGGGAGGAATATTTCACCTTCGTGACCAAGCTTGGACTAGGTTGGGTGGGATCTTTCACCATCGAGCTGATCTCTAGGGTTTGTTCAGTCAAAACCCTCAAAAACCCCAAGTGCATGGGCTCTCTAGCAAGAAGCCAGACATCAAAATGATAAACAACATAATGATAGAATAGAGGCCCCTATCTCTCTTTTATCCCACCTGTTCACCTTTTCTCTTCAAGTGACTTTTACTTTATTTTATTATTCCTTAATTAAATCACTTTATTAATTAATTAACCATTTTACCTCTAAAAAGTGATTTATTCATCCTTATGGCTTCTTCGGCCATTGAAAATCACTTCTTATCATTTTATCCTGTAGTGTTCTTCCTCTTGATTCCGATGAGCTATTACACTAAGAGGTTCCTCCAAGTATTATGCCCAATATGACCTTCTTAGTGAATTTAATTAAAATATAACCCATAATAACTCAAAATTACGGAAATCGTCGAAATGCAACGGAACCAAAGCTAAGTTGTGTGGAATGGATCTTGATGATGAAATATGATGAACGATGCAAGTCGGGCCCAATAAAACCCCTCAATATCTCTGAAACTCGCTGTCAACCCCATCTGACTACTTTGGCAAGCATCCCACTCTATAACATAGCAACAACCAAAAGTGGGGACATTACATAAAGTTTAAAGGTGCAAAGGAAAAGGAAATAAATGGTACCTGCCCTTTACCAATGAAACAACAAACGTTGGCAGTAAACAATGATATCAATGTTTCAAATCAGTGACTTCAAGATATAAATATGCTACTAAAACACTAAAAGATGAAATGTATAGCAACAACAGATATGTCTAGAAATTGCAAGCCATGATGACAAAAAATGATATAAAGACTTTGCAATTTTGATAGTACTTTGTCACTCGCAATTTCAAGATTTAAAACAAGTCAATAAGTGACTTGAATAGGCTGTCAAAACACTTGTATCAACAGTAAAATAATAATGATGACAACAACAAAACCACTTCAGAAAAAGTACTTAGTTTAGGTAATTAGACAAACACTTCAGTATATATTGATAGTAACTTGCCTAATACAAATGCTGGTGGTTTTATGGACAGTTTAAGGGCTCTTAAGGGGCTGCAATGATGGCTGTAACAGTAGTTACAACTTACAACAGCAGCAACAACCTTAAACAACTTTATAATTTTGCACTTAAAACAATAGCAAAAGGAAGACTAGAGCCTTGGGATGATAGCACCTAGGCTAGTGCAAATTTCTGGGTTAGTTTTAGAGGTTAGTATGCTGATTAGGGCTACTAAATAAAGGCTGTAGCAGCAATTATAGCAGCAGTAGTATGGCTGTTAGTGTTAGTGAGAGTTTCAAGAAGATAGTTTGAAGGTTTGTTTTGATCTCATCCATCCACAAGACCATAGAAATCAATGCCTTTTAGGGGCTTATGGAGTCAATAATAGTAACAATATCACTTGGGAAATAAAATAAATGATAATGCTTATCTAAGGGAAGAGGTAGATGCAAGAGGTGTTGGCACTTCAAGGCCTCAAGCATCTAATCCTTTAAGGGAGGTTTTGCTAGAGAGTAGGCACTTCTAGGTCCTAGCGTACCTTCCTTCCTTAGTTTTTTGAAAGACAATTAGTTGGTGATTGGAATGAGATTACTAGAGAGCTAGCACTTTAGGGCTCTAATAATCATTCCCAAGAAAATGTATAATTGGCAAGATCAAGCTAGTAAAAGGGTTATAGAGAGAAAGAAGCATTTGTTGTTTCTCCCCTAGGGTTTAAAGTTTAAACAAGCAATTTCATAATCTTAGACAAGAAACAAGTAAATTTTACCGCAAACATCCATTGCATGAATAAAAATGCAGATTTTCTACTTACTTCACCAAGAATAATCAAGTCAAACCCTAGTTGAAGACCATTTCACCATGAAAAATGCCAAAATACACCACCATAAATCTCTCCCAAGAGATGCACACTAGTTATTTCAGCCAATGATCCTTAAAGAGGGAAAAAATTTCAGACCACCACTTGTGTGTGATGAGTTATGATGAAAATGAATGTCACTTTATGTCTATTTATACCAAAATTATGACCTTTACTTATTTTAGGTTAAAATATCAGGGTCGACCTGGCCAGTTTACTCAAAAATTACTTTTTTACCAAAATAAATTCAATTTGCATCTAAATAGGCCCCCAAAGGTGACGTCATGCCCTCCTAGGGTGACATTGGGCCTCAAGTGTGGGAAGCTGGGCAAAGGAGATGAAACGTTGGGCCTCCAAAGGCTTAAAATTTGCCCACACGTGCCAATAGCCTCATGAACGCCTCCAAAGTGACAACCCCAGCTGAAAGGTGACGTCTAGGGTTGCAGAGGTGACATCCAAGGCCTTCCAAGGCCAACGTTCAGGTGGGAGGAGCATGAGACCTTAGGTCTAGGTCTTCCACAGTGCCTCCAAAGGCAATGACCTTCCTTCATCTGGTGCAAACCTTCAATCTCTTCTTACCCCCTGGCTGGGGTTTCAGCATCCATCTGTGGGATTTGAGCCCCCATGAAGGTCTGAGCTAATCATTCCCTCATGTGTACCTGTCCACCGGGCAAGGTCCTGCATAAACAACAAGTACACCCTCCAGGGCTTCATAAGTCACAAGGATCATAGCATGTAAATCACATCTAACAATTAAATTACTCGAACATGTGCATCAA
>ML782727.1:402379-414451 GCA_009831015.1 Picea engelmannii
TGCACCTTGTCATGGATGCAATTGTTTCCTAGCCCATTCATTGCCATTGATTCTTAGCTTTATTTATTTTGATCTTTTGCTCTTGTTCTACAAGGAAATAGTTGAGGGCCACTAGATAATCTTATCACAACCTAGGAAAGTCTTGAATGAGAGAGGGATACTAGGCAAAAGGTTCTTTTCTTGAAGGTCAAGTTTGACAAGGCATATGATAAATTTGAGTGGGATTTCATCCTTGATATGTTTGCTTGGATGGGATTTGGGAGACTTTTACTAGAGCGGTAAAAAGTTTCTTTCAAATGCTTTGACCAGGTTATGTGTTAATGGCTAGTTATTAGAAGTGATTATGCATCAACAATCCATAAGACACAACTTCCTGTTGTGCCTGA
Source organism: Picea engelmannii (assembly GCA_009831015.1). Classification (NCBI taxonomy): domain Eukaryota; kingdom Viridiplantae; phylum Streptophyta; class Pinopsida; order Pinales; family Pinaceae; genus Picea; species Picea engelmannii. The sequence goes on from ML782727.1 coordinate 402,766, forward strand.
TGAAATCTACGGTGACAAACACTTAGTCAAACTCTGATTTCAACCTCCAATAAAGCTATAACAATAATGCAATAAACAACTAGCATTCAATAGTAGTTTATTAGCAGAAATACAAATGACTAAGTAATCTGAAACTTAGCAGCGGAAATAAATGAAAAATAGACAACATTCAACCACATATTTAGCACAAGGATTTATGGGCAATGCCCCTAGAAAAACCCCGAAGGCAAAACCAACCAAGGAGAGATTCTTTCTTATTGAGCTCGCAGGAAAATTTCTGACAACAACATTCTTTTTCAGCAAATAAAACTGTACTTATCTAGAAAAATGTGCCAATAGTCCACTTTGATTTCAGTGCCAAATCTCCTTGAAAAACATTCCAACTTACTGTACGACTTGTACGGCCCTGTACGGTCAACACAACAACAAACACTGCCTCGAATTCTGTGCCCAAACCTCTGTTGTACGGTCCCATTTTGTACGGATAAGCTACAATAATAAATGCACTCAAAACTGCCTCGAAATCTGTGCAACCCTTGCCTCGATTTTTGTGCATAAAAAAGTTGTATGGACTTGCTAAATTCGTACTGTACGACCTCCTTTAATGTTGTACGGACTAGAATTAAATGTTGGTCCCTTCTTGGGATGCGTGCCTCCTATTCTTCTTGAGATGCATGCCAATCCTCCTTGGTTACTACTCTTTTCCTTTCAACTCAAGTCTCTTTTCGAAAGTGTGCCTCTTCACATTCCCTCCAATCTCCCTTGAAAAGTGCGCCCCATCTCTGTCACAAGCTCCTTTTATTTACTCATTAATGAGTAACTGCCCTAACCCTAGATCTCAATGGCTGAGATTCAATCTCGCCCCACAAGATCAACAGAGGTGACTTAATCTTTCATTGAGTTCACTTAAATCACTTAAGTGACCCAAACTTTATAAAGTCACTTTTACCCATTAAATAATAAAACACCCCATTTAACTTTATAAAATCACTTTATAAAGTCAAGTCACTAGAGAGAGACATTTTCCCGATCACTTCTGCATGTTAGGCACCGCCAATGCAAAAGTACCTCCGAGATACAAAAACTAACACTCCCTCTTAGCGAGGGAGGTACTTCTGGAACCTCCACCAGAATTTGTCTCCAACCTCATCGTATCATCTGCTGCTGTCGCTGCTCCCTTTGAACTGGAAGCCCCCCCTACTACCTGCACTGAACTCTGATCTAGAGATTTGTCCATCCAAGACTTGCTCCTAGGAGTCTCCTCACTCTCCTAAGCATCCAACTGTGTCACCTCATACCAGCTGAGTCCTATAAGAGTACTGGAAGAGGTCCGAGCCCTCGGTATCAACTCACTCTTCCGAGCAACCTGCTCACTCTCTGACACTGACATAGATTCTGAATCCACGAATCCATTGGATCCAACCACAGGCTGTCCCAACAACCTGTATAATGTCTCATACTGGACACCAAACAATACTGTTGTGTCTGGAGTAGCTCCCTCTAGATATAGAAACACCAATCCACAAAAGAACACAACTCCACATCCATCAACCTCCAAAGCTGACTCTGAGAGTAAATTTACTGGCAGCTCTGGAACAAACAACACTTCGGCCAACTCCATAAAACCTCTTGACTCCAGCTAGAATCTCATGCATCCAACCCCTTTCACTGCATGTCTGATGCTAGCCCCACAACCCACATAGCAGTTTGAGTCTATCTTTGAAAAACTGAGGAACACATACCTTATTCCCGTCATATGCCGACATGCACCACTGTCCACAAACCACTCTCCAATGTCCCCAAACTCTGTACCACCACTGCATGAAAGACCAGTCATTAGGGAAAATTCCCTCTCGAACTTCTCAGTAAACTCAGCAACCTCAGCTGAAGCTGATACCTCTGGCTCCTTCTTCTTCTTCTTGTTCGGACATTGACTAATGTAGTGGCCCGTCTTGTGACATGCAAAGCATTTCACATTGCTCATGCCCTTCTTCTTGTCTTTGCTCTTTCCCAGAAGAGCAACATTTTGCTTGTCTGCACCACCCTTTGCCTTCTCATGATCTCTACTTTGAGAACCCTCCCTGATCTCCTCCTGAGTAAAGTCATCCCATAGTCTGCTCCAATTTGGGAGCTTCTCTCTCCCCACCACACACTTCACGAAAATATACCACTCTTTGGTGAAGCCCTTTAGGGCTATGCGTACCAACTTCGAGTTTGGAATAATCTCCCCTACAACTGCCAACTCATCCTTCACTTGTCTAAGCCGGTGAGATAGGAGGCCACACTCTCTCCCTTGGCCATCCTAGTGCTGTGGAGCTTGCCCCTCAGGGCCATCTTCTTGTTCTCGTACAAGTTTGTTAGTGCATCCCACATCTCCTTAGCTGTTAGCTTCTCAGGAAAATGTGGAATTAGGAGCTCTCTCACTCCATCCAAGATTATCCTCTGCGCCCTTGCTTCCTTCACCTCATGGAGGTCTAGGGCAATGGGATCTAACGAAGGTACTGTCATGGTGGTACTCACAAACGCCCACAACTTGTTCTCCTTGGGAACAACAACAATCCTTACCTTCCACTGCAGGTAGTTGGAGATCCCCTCCAACCTATCCTCATAACTGACATTGGAAGTCATCCTTGTCCAACTGATAAAGACCCTTTCCTTCCCTTCTTCTTCCAAGCAAAACCCCTTGCAAATCATTGCTATCCAAGTGCCAAACTCTGTCCACTGAACCTTAGAGCCCAAGCTCTGATACCATGTTGAAATCTACGGTGACAAACACTTAGTCAAACTCCGATTTCAACCTCCAATAAAGCTATAATAGTAATGCAGTAAACAACTAGCATTCAACAGTAGTTTATGAGCAAAAATACAGATGACTAAGTAATATGAAACTTAGCAGCGTAAATAAATGAACAATAGACAACATTCAACCACACATTTAACACAAGGATTTCTGGGCAATGCCCCTGGAAAAACCCTGAAGGGAAAACCAACCAAGGAGAGATTCTTTCTTATTGAGCTCACAGGAAAATTTCTGAGTTTACAACAACATTCTTTTTTAGCAAATAAAACTATACTTATCTAAAAAAATGTGCCAACAGTCCACTTCGATTTCAGTGCCAAACCACCTTGAAAAACATGCTAGCTTACTATATGGCTTGTACGACCTTGTACAGTCAACACAACAACAAACACTGCCTTGAATTCTGTGCCCAAGTCTCTGTTGTATGGTCCTCTTCTGTATGGATAAGCTATAGCAATAAATGCACCCAAAACTGCCTTGAAATCTGTGCAACCCTTGCCTCGATTTCTGTGTATAAAAATAGCTGTATGGACCTACTAAATCCGTACTATATGGCCTCCTTTAATGTTGTATGAACCCGAATTAAATGTTGATCCCTTCTTGGGATGCGTGCCTCCTATTCTCCTTGGGATGCGTGCTAATCCTCCTTTGCTGCTACTCTTTTCCTTTCAGCTCGATCTCTCTTGGAAAGTGTGCCTCTTCATATTCCCTCCAATCTCCCTTGAAAAGTGCGCCCCATCTCTCTCACAAGCTCCTTTTATTTACTCATTAATGAGTAATTTCCCTAACCCTAGATCTCAATGGTTGAGATTCAATCTCGCCCCGCAAGATCAACGGACGTGACTTATTCTTTCATTGAGTTCACTTAAATCACTTAAGTGACCCAAACTTTATAAAGTCACTTTTACCCATTAAATAATAAAAGACCCCACTTTAAAATCACTTTATAAAGTCAAGTCACTAGAGAGAGACATTTGCTCGTCACTTTTGCATGCTGGGCACCGCTAATGTAGAAGTACCTCCGAGCTACAAAAACTAACAGGGTGTCCATGTATATATTATTGGAACTAATGCACTAGGGTTCCTTCTTGAAATTGCTCGAGTGCAAGCTCAAATTTGATTCATCTTTCTTCTTGGAGGGGAGTAGTTGTTAAATGTTCATTTTGCTGATGATTCATCCCTCAACCTAGAGTTATCCAATGACTTTGTTGAAGGTATAATGCACCATTTGGACATTTTTTGTAATGCCACTACATCAATAGAGAGTGAGGAAAAGACAAAGGCTTTTCTCATTGGTAAGACGACTTTCTTTCTTAGCTTGGTGTGAAATGGAAAATCATCTAGCAGAGACACGTAATACACATTTTATGTATTCCTTTTGGCATTAATATGCCTTTATAAAGGTTTTGTGGGATTGGATCTTACACAAAATTGAAGGTAAGTTGGATGAAATAAAGATATTCTTCTTGTAGGTCAAATTACACAATGGGTAGAATCTTGGCTGGAAGCCATAAATTTTATTCTTCCTACTACTTTCCTTCAACTACAAGTTACATATAGATGAAAATGCTTCCCTGACTTTTTTTTTGGGGGGGTGTGAAAAGGGGCCTTTTGTTGGTTTCATGGAACCTTTGCATTTTGCCTAGGGAGGCTGGAGGGCTTAGTTTGAATGATGTTTGTGCTCAAGGGATAGTGTTGGTAGCTGAATACGTCATTCAAAACAAGAATTGGAATGCACCTTGGTAGATAGTTGTTTGTCATCACATTCAGAATGTTCTACATGTGAATGGCATACTGAGCCTCTATGTCGCCTGTGACATCATTGGTGTGGTCTAATCTTTTTAATTCCTCATTTTGTGTATTCTCAAAAGGATATGGCAAGCCTTGTAGGTTGTGTCTAAACAATTGAATTGGGAATATGTAGATTATCAAAGCAGGCGAGATTAGGTTACATGATCAATTTGGACTTTCTTGATGGAGAGGAGATAGGTTGGGTAAATTCCTTCCATTGCTCGAAAATGGTTGGCATAGAAAGGGTTTCATACATGGGAAGATTTATGGGATACAAACTTAGATTAAATGGCTTTCTTGGAGTACTCTAAGCTGGTATCAAAGATTCTAACCTATGGACCAACTTGCTTTCATTGCACTTTGACAATTGATTTTGTATGACAACCCATTAAAGGTAAATATGGATGCTCATGGGCCCTATTTGAAAAGATTGGAAATGGTCTTATGGGAAGCCATTTATGGATTACAAAAGAAGGAGCTTTATTCTTAAATTTGACCAACTTATTGTGTTATAGATCACCTTAAAAAGAAGCGAAACGTTCGAGATTATGAAATAAGGTGGTTCAAGAGGTGTCAATGTATTTGGAAGTCCCACTCTTCTTTTAAGACTAAAGTACTTTGGTGGTTGGTTCTTCTTATCAATTTGATGGTTAAGGATAGATATTGGTCCAAGGATGCTAGAGCACGGAGCGAAGTGGGACCAGGAACGCCATTCCCCAAAAATCCATGGAGCAAAGAGTCCCAAGAGGCTTTTTATATAATATATATTTTTATATATTATTAATGCATATAATAAAAAATTGCAAAATGTCAAATTAGTTGTAGAAAATACAAAAGCATGCATATTTGTGCTACTTGTAGATGAATGCTACATTATTATGAAGTTAGAAATGTCGTCTATAATAGATTAATGATTGATGATTCAAGCATCAACCATCTAGTAGTTACAAACATATAAATATTTAAACAACATAATAGCAAGTAGACCATGAATTTATGGAATGAAATAGGCTATCTGCCAACATGACCAAAGAGTTATGTTTAATTTCCTTTTATTATTTCATTCTCCTTTAATATCATTTTTTCATGTTTAACTCTCTACTTTGGCATTATGGATTCATTTATATTCTATCATCTGATAAAAAATATTTCTCGCTTGGTTTAAAGAATTATTTTCCTTTGCTTTTTTATTACTTTAATCATACATCTTGGCCTTTTTAACTTTTTGTTTTCTTCATAATTATTCTAATTCTAAATTAATCTTCTTGAGAACGACTAATGGTCAACGGATCACCGATTTTTTTATTATCATTGTTCATCAGATATCTCGGCCTTTTTAGGTCAATGTTTTCTTCATTATTATTATTATTCTAATTCTAGTTTAATCTTCTTGACAACAATTAATGGTCAACACATATCCGTATTTATCATTATTAATTTCCAACGGATATATATCAATTATTATTTTCCAATGGTTAACCAATATTTTCATCCTTTAAATCCTTTCACCAACACTCTTTCCATTATTATTATACCTTTATTTGTCCCTGATGATGGGTGGAGTGTCCACTCGAAACATTGACGTTGTATGTTTCATAAACTCCCACATAGTTTACTTCCAGAAAGTTTAAGCTACACTTTGTGTTTTGTTTCTTGTCTCCACGCTTTTGCATCTTTTGACTCATCTCCACGTGGTGTCTCCTCAACTGCCTTGCGTGCATTTCTGGTGCGTTGTCGTAAAAAATATGTGCTTCTTTAGACTACTTTTGCATATACAACCTCTATCCAACTTGCACTATTCCTTATGGCTTTATCTTCACACTTCCTTTCTAACTTGGTTTAACTTCTTCTTAGTATGCACTTCTTGGGTTCAATGTTGCAAATTCGCGATATATCATGAGATTTCAAGACTGATATTATTGCCTCAATATATCCGGATATTTTTCAAATTTTGAATATATTGGGATATTTTGAAAATGTAGATTTTGACCTTGTACAATAAATAACTGCAAATGGATTCTTAATAAAAATAGAAAAGATATAATGACACACACACATACATAGATATTTTATCCTGGAAACCCAAACCGGGAAAACCAACAACCTGTTTAGAGCCACACCTCTCATCTTTTATTCTTCTTATATATTCATTGTTTACAATACAATATATATAGGATCCCGCGACATCCAAAACCCCTCATCCATTGACCCATATTAGTCAACAACCCTAATTCCTTTACTGGAATTAGAAAACCATGTGCCAAAAAATTGTTAAAAAACAAACGCAAAAATCACCAATTTTTTTTTTTTTTTTTGGTGTTGCCCCCGAACCTCCTGCAACCCCTCTGCTAGTGGGGGGCTAGCACTCCCCCCACTATGACCCCCTCGTGCACCCGACACAACACATACACTAGGTTTGGTCGTGCAAAGAATATAACACATACAAATATCAAGAGATGATGGAAAATATTGATTGATTTAAGAGAATTTTTTTTGGGGATTTTTTTGCTCATTTTGAAGAGGGAAAGTAGGGGATTGGGAACAAAGGGGTTACTGACTGGGATTTTTTTGCTCATTTTGAAGAGGGAAAGTAGGGGATTGGGAACAAAGGGGTTACTGACTATTACCTTTGCCCATAAAAGGGCTAGAGGGAGGGCGTTACTTTAGATGTTTAAAAAGTGGAAAAAATGAATATTTTTGTATTTTTTAAAGTTGATATTTTTCGATATTTTCCTTTATGTTTCCAATAAGTTTATTTTTAGACCCTTGGTGATAAATTCATTGACACGGTATTTGCATATTGCTCGTGCTCATGCTTAGATTAGATTGTTCATGGATGCTCTTGCATCATCTTCCCCTCGAGAGAATAACGTGGCACATCATTGTGTTGGCTCTGCCTCAGTTGCACTGCTCTTCCTCTTACACAATCTTTATTACATTGATTCTCAAATCGACGTATTGTCTTCCTCTAGCTTGTCCTTCCACTTCAAGAAGTATTTCCCTTCAATTAGTTCAACTTGTATTCTAGCCTCCAATGGGAAATACACTTCATAGACTAAAGAATTCCCATCTTGAATTACACTTCAGAAAATGCTTAGAAACCTAAGTTAGCAACATATGGACATGCATATGAATACATATTTAGACATGGATATAATTGATCTTTAGAAAACTTTGGATATGACATATATAGAAATAGATATAAGATATACTTGTACAAAATAAAAATTTGTAATATACACACAACAAAAATACACAGACACAATATATATTTTTTTTCATAAACTCTAACATTGTTGAAAGATTTCACTTGCAAAGGAGTAAGCATAAGAAATCTTGGTTAGTTCAATTAGCCACAGGAGCTAAGAGGAAAATCAATGAGCTAGTTAAAGATTGTCCAATAGACATGAATGGACTCAGCATAAAGGTAAATGTGAACATCATACCGTTGGGTTCATATGATTGTCTAATTGGCATGGATTGGTTGGAAAAACACCATGTTGTCCTACTCTGTTACAACAAGACAATCTCTTGTCTTGATGAAGAAGGGAAGCAAGGCAAGGTTCAAGGCATTCCAAGAGCTGTAGCTATTAGAGAAATTTAAGCTATGCAGTTGAAAAAGAGTTTCGGGAAGGGATGCCAGATTTTCGCAGCCCATATGGAAGAGGTAGCTAAAGATAAAGTGGCAAGTATTGAAGACCATCTGGTCTTAAGGGATTTTGAAGATGTTTTTGGAGAAATCTTATGATTTCCGCCAAAGAGATGTTGATATTATGGTAGTTGCTGGAGGTATTAGCCTCTACGTGTAACCTTTGACAAGACTAGAATATTCCGGGAAGCAAGAGAAACCCTAAAACATTGGATAATAACCCTAGAAGGAAAGTCGGCTCAAGATAATAATTTATATTAATTATTATCCTCCAGAAAGTACAAGTCGGCCTAGTTAGGTCACTTGGAAGACTATAAATAAGAGGGCGCTAGACCTCATTTGACACACACTCTCACAACTCACATAGACTAGCGGTGCGCAGGTTTTGGAGTGCAACTGCAACTACTGCAACTGGGATTTTGGTCTTTGGTTATGGTTTGGACATTTTGCCTTGGTTATGGTTTGGACTCTTTGTTTGGTGCGTTAGCTTTGGAGAGATGTATGCTACCTTGGTTGGCTATTGGTTCTAAGGGTTTGCTTATGGAATTATTCTATCTATCAAGGTTAAGGTGCTTGGGGGTGGCTTTGGCCTATGGTTGGGTGACAATATTGCTATATTGTGTATGGAAAAACAAACACATCTCTTTATTTCTAACATGTTATGGGCCTGTTATCGCACAATTTGTACTTGTCCAAAAGGGAAAGGTAAGTGGATGATAAATTGGCGTAACAGGAGGTTGTCCTATCACTGTCACCTAAATAAAACACTTCTTTCTCTTTAGGGATGAAAGCCCAGGGGAGACGTCCCCGGTGACCTCGGGGTTTGAGAAGGCAAAGGTAAAGGTATCAAGAAAAGTTGTCCCCTCTCACAAGTCACACCGATCAGAAAGTCCCAAAGGTTTAACAATGTGAAGCAAAGATATGATTAAGTGTACCTTCCTAGAACAAGACAACAAGAAAACACTATTTTTGCAAGTAACAATTGATGTTAGTGCTTCGTAAAACCTTGGACTTTTCAACAAAAGCAATAAGTTGATATACGATGAAGCAAACAGAAATTTATAACAGTAATAAATATATGATGAAAGCTTCACAAGTTATGTCTTAAACAAGCTTCAAAATGACTCAAGATGATAACCTAATAATAGCAATATGTTGGCACTTGTCATAAGCTAATAAGGCAATGTAAAAATCAACTTTAATAATTGCTTTAGGAGCTTTTACTGCTGCACTATATGGCTGTAGCTTACTTTTGTAACAACAACAAGTATGTTAGCAAATTAGTCTAATCTAGGGTTAGGAATAGTTAGTAAATAGCTTGAGGTAAAAGGTTTGGGGTTTGTTTTGATCAATCAACCAAGTATGAGGCAATAACCAGTGTCTTTAGGGCTAATGGAGTCACTTTTTGCAGCAGCAATCTTGAAGGAAATAAATGATAATGTGTGAACTAGAGACAAGAGGGAAAATGATTGAGGTTTTGGTAACCCAAGGCCTCAATCACCAAACCCTAGAAGGAAAACGGCTACTAGGAAGTAGGTAGCCCTAGGCCCTAACGGTTTTCCTTCTTCTTTAGTTCAAGCTTAAAATAAATAAAGGCTTGATGAAACAAATGATGTTAGAGTGATACAATGGTAGGGCTCTAGCACATGCTTCAATGGATAGGTTTTCTAGCAAAATCTAGTAGGTAGATATCTATTGAGATAAGAACAATAACATGTGCTTACTCTCCTAGGGTTTTTATACTAGCAATTTCATGATCTTAGTAAATGCAAAGTAAAGATATTATAACCATTCAAAGGAAAGAAGAATTGCAGAATTTCACTTACATTCACCAAGAATAATCTAGCAAATGCCTTAGTTGAAGACTTTACACCAAGAAAATGACAAAAAACACCAAGATAAGCCTCCTCCAAGACTTGTGCACCACTTAATTTCAGCCAATAAGCCTTAAAGAGGCCGAATTTCAGACCTCACTTGTGTGAGTGAAAGAATGATGAAAAAATACAAGGGACTTTTCCCTCATTTATACAATTCAAATGACTTTTAATTACAAATTAGGTCAAAAAAGGCCGACATGGCTAGTTACATCAAATATTCAGTTTTTTACATAAAATTGACAAATTAAACCCTAAAATGTGCAAAAGAGGTGATGTCATGCCCTTCTAGGGTGACGTTGGGCCTCCTAAGTGAAACGTTGACCTCCAGGAGCAAAACGTTAGGCCTTCCAAGGCCTCTGGATCATGCCACACGTGCCACTTGGCACACAACTGCCTCCATCATGTCCATCTGATGTTGGGTGATGTCAAGGGTCACAAGGTGACGTCATGGGCCTTCCAAGGCCAACGTTCAGGGGGGAAAGGCAAGACCCCCCTGAGTCCAGGCCTGCCAAGGTGTCTCTGGTGGAACGTCCTCCTTTGTCTCCGGTGCAAGCCTCTAGTATATGTCTTCCCCTGGATGGGGTTTCAACATCCATCTGGTGGGCTTTTAGCCCTATGGAGGTCCGAGCTAATCATCTCCCCTTATGTACCTGTCCGTCGGGTGTGGTCCTGCAGCAACAAGAAGTACGCCCTCCATGGGCTCATAAGTCATAGGGATCATAGCAATGTAAATCGCATCTGATAATCAAGTTACCCAAACATGTGCATAAAACCCTCCTTTTCCCAGACAAGTGCTCAAAGACGTTATGCTATTCTACAAGCCAGGTTTGGAGAGGGTTCCAGGACGTCCTATTGGGCTAATTCTCCATAGGTGTGGGGTGTTTCAAGGTGAAGACCAATCTAGGTCATGTAAGTGCATGAGATGTCTTGGGGAATGTTTGGGCAAGGGGTGCAGTGATGACAGGGAAATGTAGGTCTTACCTGTGGGTACCTCTGAAGAGGGTGAGCTGCACCTTGTCATGGATGCAATTGTTTCCTAGCCCATTCAATGCCCTTTTACTTTTTGACTTATTGCTTTTTCTTTCAAGAGAATAGCTGGGGGACACTGCCCTGGCGTGGTGACCAGTGGTGACAGCGTTACCCACAAGCATTTCATGGAGATGAGAAGGTTGGCTCGTGATGAGACCCCCTTTCTCTTGGTTATGCCACCAAGAGTCACTGCCCTGGCGTGGTGACCAGATGAATAATAGTGTCATAATGCTACATGCCCATGGACCTAATAGGCTGGCTTGTGATGAGACCCCTATCCACCAACTAGGTTTTGAGTTTTATCTTTTTGTGGGTCCCTTCTTTTCTTCCTGAGAAGCCTTTTATTGCTTTCTCGGGGATCCCTGGGCGAAGCATCTCAAGGTTTTGATCTTTGGATTTTAATTTTTGCCAGCTACTTTTACCCTTTGGGCCTTTAGCTCCTTCTTCCCACAAGGCAAGGTACAACCCTTACTAGCTTGGCAAACCCAATGCCCGAACCAATGTAGGGGATAGATGAGAGGGAAGATGATGAAAAGTGAT
>ML782727.1:415211-438874 GCA_009831015.1 Picea engelmannii
AGATTAGAAGACAAGCTGGATGATGCTACAAGGTTTCAAAGGTATGCACTTGTATATGCTATGTAAGTTATATCTCTAGCAAACCATGAGTGTGTTTGCAGGGAAAGTACTAGAGACCTTGCCCAAGCTGTAATCTTGGATTCAGTGCATTCAGAAGAACAAGCACACCCTCCATAGCAAGTGAGGCTCCAGGTTCCAGGTTTGATTAAATTGTTAAGCTTCAAAATTTGTATATATCAAGGGTGATAGTTGCTACATTACAAATTAAGAAAGGAGTGTTTGAAAGGTTCTATTATTGCTAGGTGCAATGAATACTTGACTGCATATGAATACTATTGATATAGATGCTTATTATACTTGTTCGCAAGATGAACTAACATCTTCTCTAGATAGATATTTCTTGTTTGCTCTTGTTGTTCTTGTTTTGGGCAGGTAGCCTTGTGAAATATGTTTGATGAACAATCCTTGCGGAAGCTGTCATAGAAGAAGTTTATAAGGATGACACAACTACCAGATGGGCAACAATCAAAACAAATAGAAACAAACTTAAAGAGACTCAAAGGAGTCAGCTTCAAAGGAAGTCAGGAATCAAAAGGAAACCAGAACAGGCTTGTGACATTTTGCAGAAAGCAAAGAGAGATGCAGCAGACGGAAGCATGGACTCTCTCAGATGGAGGGAGTAGATCACAAAATTCCAAAAGAAGAGCATGTATATTGCTCATTCAGGCATGAAGCCGGGATTATGAGGGAGCTAATCCCCAACGATATGATCCATTGAAGAATCCGTGAATACCATGAAGTATCTGTCCATGTTCTTCATTGGAAGTAGCATCCATGATAAGCAACACGTGTTCAACTCGACTCTAGAAGAAGTTTTCTTCGAAAAGAAGCCTTGAATATCCTTGGTTGTCCATCTACATTTATGTTCCTATGGCAGAAGGAAAAAGTTGGAGCCCTCAGGAAAGAAGGGCATGTAATCTATAGAAGATTCCATGGACTCCAACTTTAAAGAGAAACATGAGGAAGAACATGAAGATTCCAAGAAAGAAAAAAAAGTTAGAACAACCAATTGAACCAGTTTGAATCCACTAGAAGCAGTCAAGCAAAACGAATGGAAGGAAGCTGTGATGAAGAACAATGTATGTGAGAAATTGTGAAAAAGACTTAAGCATTGAGAGAAACAAGGTGAGACTCAAGGCTAGAGGGTTCTCCCAGAAGGAGGGAGAAGACTATGATGACAGCTTGTTCTAGTAACCAGACATAACTCTACCTGAGCCATTATATCTCCTGCAGTATCCATGGGTTGGAGTTTACATCAGATGGATGTAAAGACTGTTCTTCTCAACAAAGTAATTGAAGGAGAAGCATATAGAAGTTAGAACAACCTCAATATTTTGAGGTATATCAGAAAGAGACCCATATATGAAGATAGAAGAAGACCTTGTATGGGTTCAAGCAACCTGGTGCATAGCCTCTCATGTACAACAAAAGTGTGGTGAAAACTTCCTATGACAAAGGAAGTGAATTGAAATGATTCTTCAGAAGTCCGGGATGATGGATTGCAAATCTATGGCAAAATCCCATGATGACAGATCTGAAGAAAATGAGAGACTCTGATCTAGTAGACCCGTCTCTGTATCGACAATTGATTGGCTCGTTAATGTATTTGGAGAATACTCAGCCGGATATTTGCTTTGTGAGACATTTGAGTTATGATATACAACTGCATGGATTTATCGATTCATATTGGGTAGGGAGTGCAGATGACAGAAGAAGTGCTACTTGGATATGTTTCAGTTTGAGCTTTGCCACGATGTCATGGGCTAGTAGGAAACAAAAGTCTGTTGCACTCAAGCACTGCAGAAGCATAGTATATTGCAGCTTGTGATGCTTGTACGGAAGCAGTGTGGCTCCGTAAGCTGGTTTCTGAACTGTTTGATCCATTGTTGGATTCGACTGTGATATATTGTGATAATCAGAGCTGAGTGAAGCTTTTAGAGAACCCGGTGTTCCATGATAGGTCGAAGCACATTGAGATTGAAGTATCATTTTCTCCATGATAGAGTCCAAAGGGGAGAAGTGGTTCTCTAGTATATCTTCACAGATGAGCAGATAACAAATATTTTGGAAAAGCCTCTGTCCAAGATGAAAAGTTTGCGTACTTAAGGGACAAGCTGGTACTTGTGGAGATGACTTCCTTATTGGAAAAGGAAGAGATTACTCCCAAGCTGGGAGGGAGCACTGAAATGTTATTGATTTATGGGTAGTCATTTTTCAGTTCGGAAAATGGTCTAGGTTGGGCGGTTACCTTCCAGTTCGGAAAGTGGCCCAAGATTTCTGACGGACATGCATTTTCCAGTTCGGAAAATGGTCCAGATCGGACAATCATTTTTGTAATGAAAATAGTCCGATAGATTGCTGATGTACCATAGACAACGATTCCCCTTGTGGCCAGTGTGGGGGAATGGTATAGGACAATCATTCTTCTTGGCAGTCACTCTGAGTAGTGGTCAAGCAGAATGTTCCGCCTCGTTGGGCAGTCATTCTTTCGAAGTTCACAGTTGTGAGCAGTTTCGAAGAATGGTCTGTTTTGGAGGTTGGTGCAGGACAGTCATTCCCTAGGGCAAACTCATTCTCTCCAAGTTGCACTATGATTAGTGCCGGAGGAATGGCCTAGTTAGGTGAATGGTCCAGGTTCAACAATCAGGGACAGTCATTCCCTAGGGCAGACTCATTCTCCCCAGGTTGCATTGTGATTAGTGCTGGAGGAATGGCCCAGTTAGGTGAATGGTCTAGGTTCAGAAATCAGGGACAATTATTCTTCTATGCCTGGGAAGAATAGTCCAGATAGCCCATGGCTGATGTTTTTACTTTCTGAGGGTAGATGCTCTTCCAGATCTCATAGATGTGAGTGGAGGAATGGACCAGATGACTCAGTTTGTATCATGATATTATTTATGCAGGTTGATATCAGATGATATGATTGTTGTGGAGATTGTATGTCTCTGGACAGTAGCTTTATGCTACTGTGGTGGATGTGATCCATTGGTAGTGACTGTGTGTCACTAGTTAGTAGCCGTGTGCTACTAGGAGTGGTTGTGTACCACTGGATAATAGTTATATACTACTATGGATAGACACATTTGTGTTCTATTGGATGGAATTGTTCTGATTTCCATATAGACTATTACTAGTGTTGGAAATGATTGCCAACTAAATGGATAGTCAGTGTGCTGATGGACAGACATTCTCCAGGCGGAAAATGGTCCAGGCAGGACAGATTGTTGGTGGACAGACATTCTCCCCATGGAGAATGGTCCAGGTTGACAGATTGCTGATATACCATGGACAACTATTCTTCTAGGACGTATGTCCGGATGAGAAGAATGGTCCGTCTCCCTGAGTTCATAGTAGTGACCAGAGTGAGAAATTGGTATAGGACATACATTTTCCCTGAGTTCACAGTAGTGGCCGGAGGGAAAAATGGTCCAGGACAATCATTCTTCTAGGACGTATGTCCGGATTAGAAGAATAGTCCTTGTAGCCGATGGCTCATCTTTCAGCATCTGTTGGAACAATTATTCTTTTAGAACATATGTTCGTATTATAAGAATGGTCCTTGTATCACTCTGTGGAGTGAGTGACTTATTCAACATCATGCCCGATTACTCAGATGGAGTATAGTTTCGAGAGATGATGTAGTTGATGCTATCAGATGATACTGATAGTGATGATGTTGCTCTTGACTTGATCTACGTGATCATGAGATAGCCTGTGTGGCTATGATGATGCTACCGGTTGAATGGTTTGTTTGTGCTCAAGACCATTGCCTTTAATACCTCCCTAGCTAGGAGGGAGTGTTGATATTATGGTAGCTGTGGGAGGTATTAACCTCTACGTGTAACCATTGACGAGACTAGAATATTTCGGGAAGGAAGAGAAACCCTAAAAAGTTGGATAATAACCCTAGAAGGCAAGTCGTCTCAAGATAATAATTTATATTAAATTATTATCCTTCAGAAAGTACAAGTCGGCCTAGTTAGGTCACTTGGAAGACTACAAATAAGAGGGCGCTAGACCTCATTTGACACACACTCTCACAGCTCACACAGACTAGTGGTGCGCAAGTTTTGGAGTGCAGCTGCAACTATTGCAACTGCGATTTTGGTCTTTGGTTATGGTTTGGACTCTCTGTTTGGTGCGTTAGCTTTGGAGAGATGTATGCTACCTTGGTTGGCTATTGGTTCTAAGGGTTTGCTTCTGGAATTATTCTATCTGTCAAGGTTAAGGTGCTCGGGGGTGGCTTCGGCCTATGGTTGGGTGACAATATTGCTATATTGTCTATGAAAAAACGAGCACATCTCTTTATTTCTAACAAGAGAGACATTGATTTCTCTATTGATTTGGTGCCAGGAGCTGCCCCAGTGTCCAAGACACCTTACAGGATGGACACACCCGAATTGAAAGAGTTTTAGATGCAGCATGAAGAGCTGTTAAAAAATGGGTATATACGTCCAAGTGTGTCACCTTGGGGTGCCCCAGGTCTTTTTGTGATGATGAAAGATGGAACCTTAAGGCTGTGTATTGATTTCAAACAACTGAATAAGGTCACCATAAAGAACAAATATCCTTTGCCAATGATTGATGATTTATTTGATCAGTTGAAGGGTGCAATAATTTTTTCCAAGGTTGACTTGAGATCAGGTTATCATCAAGTGAGGATAAAAGAAGAAGACATCGGCAAGACAAAATTTAGGACAAGATACTGGCATTATGAATTCATGGTAGTACCATTTGGACTATCAAATGCCCCGACTGTTTTTATGTGCTTGATGAATGGAGTGTTCAAGGAATAGCTGGAAAAGTTTGTAATTTTGTTCCTGGATGATCTACTCATTTACTCAAAGACAAAGGAGGAACATGAGCAACATTTAAGAATGGTATTGCAAGTTTTAAGAGAGCATATATTGTATGCTAAGCTAAGTAAATGCATCTTTTATTAAAAGAAGATTCACTACTTGGAGCATATAATTTCTGCAGAAGGGATAACAATTAATCCTGAGAAGATAGAGGCCATTAGAGGATGGTCAGCGCCAAGAAATGTGGCAGAGGTGAAATCATTCATGGGTCTTGCATGGTATTACTGAAGATTCATAAAAGGATTCTCAAAGGTTGCAAGCCCAATCACTTCTTTGCAAAAGAAGAAAGTGAAAATTGAATGGACTCCCTAGTGTGAAGAGAGCTTTCAACAATTGAAAGACATCTTGACAAGTGTGCCAATATTGAAGATTGCAAATCCGGATGAAGATTTTGTTGTGTGCATTGATGCATGCAAGGAAGGGCTCGGTGGAGTCCTCACACAAAATGATCATGTGGTATACTATGAGTCCCGAAAATTAAAAGAGCATGAGAGGAATTATGCTGCACATGACTTGGAATTAGCAGCCATTATTCATGCATTAAAAATGTGGAGACATTACCTCATGGGGAGGAAATTTGAGCTAAGGACAGACCACTATGGTCTGAAACATTTGTTTGGCCAACCAACATTAAATGCTAGACAAACTAGATGGTTTGAATTTCTGAGTGAATATGACTTTGAAATTAAACATATAAAAGATGAGGAAAATCAAGTGGTTGATGCACTCAGCAGGAGAGCTCATGAAATGCATATTGCAGCCATTAGCATGTACATGACTAGTCTGAAAGATAAAATTATTGCAACAACGAATTTAGTTCAACAATATTTGAAAATAAAAGAAACATTATAGCAAGGAAATTTACAATAGAAATTTAAATATTATGAGCTACAAGAGGATGAAATACTTACGTATAGAGGAAAAATAAATGTGCCAAATTCTAGTGAGATGAAAAATACAGTGTTGAGGGAAATGCACAATGTGCCGTATGCTGGGTACCCAGGATATTAGAAGTCAATTGCAGTTGTAAGAAGCCAATATTTTTGGCCTGGAATGAAGAAAGAAGTGGCTAATTACATAGCCAGATGTCTAGAATGCTAGAAGGTGAAGACTAAACATAGACATCTAGCTTGTTTTTGCAGCCATTGCCCATTCCAGAATGGAAGCAGGAAGTAGTTACAGTTGATTTTATTACAAAGCTTCCCAGAACAGTGAAGCAACACGATTCCATCACGGTGGTGGTGGATAAATTAACTAAGGCAACACATTTTATTCCAGTAAAGACTATGCACAAGGAAACAAATATTGCATAAATCTACATGAAAGAAGTTGCTAGGCTACATGGGGTGCCAAAGGAAATTGTTTCAGACAGAGATCCCAAGTTTAGATCCAATTTTTGGAAGGGTTTGTTCAAAGGCTTTGGGACGAATTTAAATCTCAAAGCATCCTATCACCTAGAGTTAGATGGGCAAACAAAAAGGACTAACAGAATAATTGAGGACATGCTTAAAATGTATGTGATGGAGCAACCATCAAAGTGGGAAGATTATATTCATTTAGTTGAATTGGCTTACAATAATGGGTATCAAGCCTCATTAAAAATGAGTCTATTTGAACCATTGTATGGCAGGAAATGTAACACTCAATGAGTTGGGATAATCCAACAGACAGAGCAGTTATTGGGCTAGATTTGTTGAAGGAAATGGAAGAGCAAATGACAAAGATCAAGCAGAATTTAAAGGCTACCCAGGATAGGTAGAAAATTTATGCAGACAAGAATAGAGTTTTTAGAGATTTCAAAGTGGGCGAACATGTTTTTTTAAAGTGAAGGCCAAGAAAAGTTCGCTAAGATTAGGAAGTTGCCCAAAGTTGGCAGCAAGATATTGTGGACCTTTTGAAATCTTAGAAAAGATAGGGCCAATTGCATATGCATCCATGAGAGTGCATAATGTATTTCATGTGTCACTATTAAAGAAATATGTGCCTGACCCTAACCACATAATTGGTTGGATTGTGATCCAAGTGGAACACGAAGGGGATTTCCGGGTGGAACCAATACACATCCTGGACCAGGAAGTCAAAGTGCTCTGGAACAAATCCATATGGCTGGTAAAGGTTCAATGGACCCGCTACAGTCCTAAAGATGTTACATGGGAGCACAAAGAAAACATGCGGGAAGAATACCTGCAAATATTTGACAATTTTGAGGAAAACAAAATATAAGAATGCAAAACTCCATTTTGAGCAGCTAGAGTTCCAAAACCACATCTCAAAGTCCTAGCCAATATACGCTGGGACCTTGATAAAAGAATGGTACATCCCAATGTACTGAGAGCAGTGAAGGGGGTACATTCCTTGGGTTAGCGGGTCGAGAGGAAAATGAGATTTTGGTTGGAACTGTTGTTGGAGTTGTAAAATTGTAGAATTTTTATTTCTTAGTATTATGATATAAATTTATGCATATATATCGACATAGTGTGCATCAAGGACGACACACAATTGTAGGGGAGGGGCAATGTAACGTCCTCACTATAATCCCTATTTTAATTAATGATTAATGTAGATATAATGTGTGGCCATGGTCAAACGATGTATACACGAATTGCATTTCTATGTTTTAATAATAAAATGTGATGCCAACTGCTAAGGGGACATGGACAGAGATGGGGGCCGATTAATCCACAAGAGAGGGTAGAGTCTAAGAGAATGTCTAAGAGGGGTCAAAGGGGGAATTACCCATGTCTATTAATTCAACTCACTTCCTAAAATTACTATTGGTATATGAACCTTCTATTTGGTTGTTGAGTGTTCCCATAGCCAATCATTGAATACATGTAAGAGAGTGGGTGTGAGAAGTCACATGCAATAATTATTGGGAGCATGGGGGCTGAGCACAATCAGTTTGTGGAAGAGTGTAAGTCAAACAAGTAATCCAAAGAGAGGAAAAAATTCGTATGGGGATTTACAACAGTTTTAGAGAGTTAATGTTTTTGCATGAACAACAAGTAGAGAGAAAAAAAGAAGAGCTTGGAGCTGGAGAAACCATGGAGGGCGAATTCTGGAGCGTATTTGGAGCAAAAGACTGAAGAGCCAGGTTGTTAGGCCTGAAGAGTGAACTCTTGCGTGAGTTCAACTGTAACAAAGTGATTGTTGCTGTTGTTTTGGTAGTTTTCCTAGCAATGAGATCCCTTGAGTTTCCCAGTAGAGAGATTCCTGGTTACCTGTGCCAGAGGGACCTTGATAAACTAATGGGACGCCTGATAGACTGAGAGTAGTGAAGGGGTACATTCGTTGGGTTGGGCAAGTCGAGAGGAAGAGAGTTGGAGGAAAATCGGGATAGCTGTAAGAGAATACCAGTGGATTGTGGTATTTTCTGAGCTGTGAGTGGACAGTGAGAGACAACCATCTTTTGTGGATTGCTAGCCCCAATTCTTGCTGTTGAGTTTTGGAACAACAAGTCTATGGTTAGGTGGAAGGCCCGTCTCAAACAGTTGGTTGCATAACTGGTTTTAAAAGATAAGTGTTTTATCTTGTTTTTGTGTTGCATTATGAGTTTAATTGTTGTGTATTAACTCTATGTTTGAGAACTATTTATATGTTGCTGTGTTGAGTTATTTAAATTGCATTCATGTTGTCTTTAGCATGTTGTAGATGCATTTAATTATGATATTAGACAATAGTTAAATCCATGTGTAATTTGTAGCTGGTAAGCTATAGAATTTTAGTTAGCAGAAATTTTTTAATTTCATGTGTTTTTTCGCGTAGTAATGATCCTTAGTCCAGTAGGGGGTTGTTACACATCCAGGCTTGCTCAAGGCAATTATCCTTTAGGTCAAGAGTATAATGGAAGAAAGAGGTGTTGTTAGCACACTTTTTGACTCTCCAATCAGATCTGATATAAATGTAAATCAGCGATGGAAAAGTGGCTAATTCAAGGAGAGAATGCCCCAATTGTCACAGGCAAACCTTCTCTCCGTTCGGGCTGGTACGTGCCAAACTCCGGGGGGAGTCCCTAGGTACCTCGCTGCTGATTTGGATCTGATTTTCTGCAAAAGAAACACAAAAAACAACAGCCAATTTGTCTTGGACAGCGTGAAACATCGCCCAAGACGTTAGGAAAAATGATAGTATAATCGCTTGGAAGGATCCTTGCAGTGTTAGCGTGAGAAAGATGGATAGAAAGAGGAAAGAAACCCACTTAAAAGATTGAAACTAATCACGATAAATGGCTATGAGCTACTAATCAATGCAAAAAATAAAGACACAATACCGACAAGAATGAAAGCTCGATACAAGCACAACACTTTTTATTAATGGCTCGCTAGAGGGTTTATTGTGCCACAGTAAACAAGTCAAGAACCGGTACAATGATTATCCTTGCACAAAGAAAGAGTAGCTAGACTCGAAGAAGAATGAGAGAAGAGAGAAAGAGAGTATGTATGTTGCTGCTGCCAATATTCGACCCTGGACAATGAAGCTAACACTCCAATATATAGGCTAGTGAGGGCGCACTTCCCAATGAAGACTAGAGGGCATACATGAGGGTAAGGTGCATGGATAATGAAGTATGAGTGAGAGATCATGTGCATGAGGGATAAGTTGGAGTTATGCCAGATGCGAGAGAGTTAAGGTAAGATGGAAGGCGCACATGTGAAGATGAGAGCGCATGGGAGATGAGTGCGCCCTAATTTTTAGGGAAGAGGGCGCATAGGAGAGTGAAGTAAGAGTGGAGTGAAGTAATGAGGTGGAGAGGGAGATTAAATGGACATGCATGAGTGAAAGAAGGAGATTAAATGCGTGTAATGGGAGATATAAGGGAGATAAGACAGTGCGCATGGAGAGAAACATGCACACATGTGAGTAGGGAGTCAAAGGGAGTTATGCGCATGAATTTGTGAATTAATGCGCCCTAAAAAGTGGGGAATGAGTGCATGAGACAGGAAATAATAAGGGTGGTGTTAGGAAATAGGAGTTAGGAAAGGAAGAGAAATTAATGCGCTAAGAAATAGGAAGGTTGTAATAGCTGGTGAGCTGGGTTGCATTCCTTTCTATATTGGATGCTAGTAGGGTGCTGTATGAGCCAGGTGATGGGGACAGGAAGGGGAAAGAGAGGCCGGATGGAGTGAAGAGGAATAGGATAAGGAAGTTGGGGAGAAGGGGGGAGAGATAGGGGGCGACTAGGGAGAGGAGTATCCCATCCGAGAGTAGGGAAGGGAGCCTATAGATGGGCAAGAGTGTGAGGGTGGTGAGGAGACAGTTGGAGGGGAGGGCAGCGAGGTTGGGGTAGGTAGGGAGGACCTTCGGGGAAGAGCCAATGGGGAGGGAGGATGGGGAGGTGGAGGGGTGTAGGGTGAGGATGGGGGAGAGAGGGGAGGCAGAATGGTTTTTGGGTTGGAGGGGGTTGAGGAAGGTGATTGGGGGGATACGGAAGCTGCTGGGGATGGAGATAGTGGAGGGGCTGCCATGGGCGTGGGCTTGCAGGTGAGTCTCACCGGAGGAGGTCACAGGTCATGGGTGAGTTTCGTGGGAGGAGGTCATAGGTCATGGTTGAGTCTCACAGGAAGAAACGAAAATTATGATCAGGAACTAAGGTATGGTCGAATTGAAGAAGTAAATAACCTGCTAACCCTTGCTCATCAAAATGCATTGATTAGGCCATAAGCAATAATTTCTTATGAGGATCAAATTTGGAAAAGTGAGAAATAACAAGGGGTTTGCTGGAGATGATGCAAGTGGATATTTGAGAGATTTCTTCCTTTAAAACAGGAGAAAAGATTTAGTTCCGTTCCAGAAAATGAGAGAGGCTTATCCATGCAAGTTGCTGCTTTATAAGTTATATATGCTTGATATCCAACGTGCTGGAAGGAGGCCTAAATAAGAGCTCGGTGACTACTATCGTATCCTTTTGGCACTGGTACATTCTATTGGTTTATGTCTCCTAATATGTTTTCCCCTTGTGTCCACCCTCCTTACATTCATGATTCTATGTTTCAGGTCCTAATTCAGAGGAATCCATCTGCTCCTCTCTTACATTGCAGATTTTATTTCCTGGAAGCCGAGCATAGATAGGAATCATTGCTGTGATTTTGTCAATCCCCTTACATTCCTTGTAACTAAGAAAGACTGAAAGTTGATTTTTTCAGACCCTGTTATGATGAGACAGCTCTGGTTAATAAAATAATTGGTTGATCTTATTGCTTGACCCTCATGTTTCTTTGTGGTTGATATGAAGGATCATTCACCACTGAGTGTCTTCATGAGTCCTTAATTTAGAATCTAAAATACATTGATTAGCAGGATTCTTTGAACCCCATTGCCCTCCTAAATTTCTTTCTGCGCGAACTGTTGGAAGGAAGTTGTTTAACCTCCCCTTACAAAGTGTGTTCCCTCTTCTTCTGTAACTTGTGTTTCTAACCGTGTTAAGAACTTTTAACAGATAGCCCAATGGCTGTGTATACCGGCCAATTGTGAAGATAAATATTTACAAAATCTCTCATCTTCAGTACTACAACGAGAGCTTAATTGTGGAATCATTAGTGTGAGAGCTCTATTGAAGATCTGAAGAGTTCCAAAGGGACAACAACCCTTGAATTGTCAGTGTACCTATTCTAAAGCGAGAAGGACCTTGACCCCATCCCTTGACTGCCTTTCGATGACTCTTGAATATTGTTGCAATATTTCAAGGGTTGATTCGGCAGATAATAGGGCATACAACATTAAATATTAGAAAATAATTTTAATTCACCAGAAGAAAAGGCGCAGCATTTAAGAAAGATAAACTAAGAGGAAGTAGAGAGTAAATGCCAACCTAAATTTGTTTTCAATACTCAACAGAGGTGGTGAATGTTCCTATACTATATAGTAGATAATATGCAAGAAAAGGCGTAGTAAATAAGAATTTGAAGCTAGAAGAAAATATTAGTGGTGGTCTTTTGACTTTGGTGGACTTTAAGATTTTAGATAATTGTTTTTCGAAATGCATTCTAGATTGATCTGTTCCCGTTGAATTTTGTGGGTATTGCTTTCAAAGGTGTGATACTATCATACCTTTAAGGAGCAGAGTGAAAGCTCATAGTGTTGGCCCCTACTTTTGGTCTAGTGTACATGAATATGAACATCCATTGACTAAGACTAAGTTTTCTATTTCCTTATAGTTTAGAGATTTAATGAACTTATTTCGCCATCAATTTTTGTACCCATGACCATATGCATATATATATAGTGTGTTGACTTAATTTTGCTTTTCTGTTGATGTCATGGACATGAAGATGCTTAGAATTCCTTCAATCTCCAAGCTTAGGTTGAATACATGTTGTGCCATTTATCAAAAAAAAGTTATACTTTTTCTGGAGTTTCATATGAAAAGAAAACTGCATATATTATTTTAATATCCAGTCTTAGATTGGATATACATGGCATTTTTTATTATATCTAGAAAACATTTTTTTTCCAGAGTTCCACCAACACATAAGTGCATTTATACTGATATTGGAATGCTTTTTTCTTATATTGAATATTTCGTTGTTATAGGACGAGCCCTACAGAATTTGTGATTCCATACCACAAGTATGTTAAAAGTTTCAACCACTCATTTTCTATTGGGATGCGGTTCAAAATGAGATTTGAAACTGAAGATGCAACTGAAAGAAGGTGCAAATATGCTTTTGTGTAGCTTGTACACCTTGATTTATCTTTATCGTTGATATGTTGACACTGGTATTTTTGATTGCTTCACAAAACATGTTGGTTGAAACTAATTTTTGTATTTATAGGTACACTGGAACAATTGTTGGAATAGGTGATGTTGATCCTATGAGATGGCCTAATTCAGAATGGAGATCCTTCAAGGTAATTGTAAAAGATATTGTAAATAAGAAACTTTGGATTTTCTTCAATTTTAGTATGATGAATGTGGTGAAAGAATGGAAAGCTCGAAGCCTCAATGTAAGTTAGGGTTGACGTAGAACATTGTCCTTGTTTAAAACTTTGCATGCTTAAGTGAAAAAATGTTTCTTACAAAAAAATCCTCCGTTATTGTGATGCAAAACTTGTTATTTGATATAGTAGTCATGGATATGCATCAGATTTTAGTTACAATAGCTATTGTCCAATGAGGTCTAGACTCTAAAGTCCATTATATTTAGGAACACATGAGTAAAAACACTTAATATAACTTATAATCAAGCATATATGTCAATTTTTATGTTGCTTTTAGTTTCAGGTTAGCGGGATGTTAAACTTATTATTTGATGTATAGTAGTCAAGAAATGTATTAAAAAGTAAAGTCAACAACTATGGCTCCATCATGTCTAAATTCAATCATCTGAATGAAAGCATGAGCAGAAAGACTCGACATATAATCAAGTATATATGCCAATGCACTATTTTGTTTGTAATGGTTACAATATTGTATAGCATAAGGCCGACTTACATTTAGCATTTGCATCAATCATGATAAGTTTGCATTCATTTTTTCTATCCTTTGTTTAAATTTTCATGGGGGATATTATAAAATAATATTCATTGTTTTCATTTGTGAGTAATAACACCTCCTCCAAACCATTCTTCTTGCAGGACTTTTATTTTCATATACGAAAATTTGTGCCATGTTTCTTCTTGAATTTTTTCGTTATATTTAATTTAGCAGTTCCTTGAACTTATTATTGATATTATTTATTGGCCCAAAAATTCTATCATTGTGCCCTCATGTAGCTAAGTATACCACTAAGAGTGGATCACTTGAGACTTTTTCTCTTACCTCCTAGATGGTTTTTATGAATGCATTGCGCTTGTGTACTTTTGGAGAGGAGCAATTGAACATTTTTCTCAAATAAAGCCTACAGAAGTTCTTACCTATATGCTCATCCACAAGGAACAACTAGAACTTAAAGGACATTTGTGCAATAAATTTTTGACACTACCATTTGTTATCGCACAAATTGTAGGTTGGGCAAAGGCCGACCCAATCCGAAAGATGGCGAGAACTATGGGAGAGTCTACCCACTATCACCTTAGATAAACCCTCCCCTCGCTTTAGTGAAGGAGAAATCCTACACAAGGGGGGAATCCCGGTGACCCTAGGGGGATTGAGATGGTAAGTGAGGTTATGGAAGATGATGCCCCTATAGGTCAAACTACTAAGTGGAAGATGGCTTCGGAACGAGTCTTGGAGATAGTCAATGGTTTCCAAGTGCTTGAGTACCCGCGGAAGATAGTTGTACCTGCCCCAGACACAAGAAAAGACAACTATACAAGCCAAGATATCCAATGGACAAGCAAGTGAAGCTTTCCATCCTATCGAGCAGCAGTAAACAATGATACAAATCAGCAAGTAAATGATAATCAAAGCTGCTAAATAAGTCACTGAAAGTCTAGTTAAAGATGCAAGAGATAAGCTAGTAATGACTAGTATAACTCAAGTAAGATAGAGCAAGACTTTAGCAACAATATAGGGCTGTTCAAAGATGTTATTGCAGAGATATTATAAGTTATAGCAGCCTTATGGCTGTAGCAAAAGATTGCTACAACAGAAAATTCCAACCACCAAAAATTACAAGTAAACCACCCAAAAGATGTGCAATGACTAGTAGATTATTATGGCAGCTTTCTAGTAGATTCTGACGGTTGAAAAGAGAGAAAAAGTAAAAGTTTGAGAGCAATTTGCTGCATCCCTAATGGCTGTAGATTTAATGTTATAACAACAATAAGATATCCTTGGCCAAAGAAGATGCCCTAGTGGCTCAAGTAAGCTAGTAGAGCATAGAATTGATTCCACTTCAAACAATTTGAAAATCTCTTGAAGTCACGTTACCCAATGCAAGCAATTTATTTCTCCAATGCAAATTTCAGATTAGTGCCTTTAAAATATTGGGTAAATGGAGTCTTGGATGTGAGAGTTAGACCCACAATATCCCTAGGGGTGTAAGCCCTTTTACTCCCTAGGGCATGCAAATCAAACTAAGGTAAATCTAGGAGGGTGTACACCCTTGTACTCCTCCTAGCAACCTTGCCCAAAATAACTTATCAACCAACAAATGAGATGAAACTTGGTGGAGGGTGTATGCACTTATACTCCTCCTAGGGTTTCAAACAAGAATAACATGGAACAAGAAGAAAATACCAATTAATGCAGAAATTTCCTTACCAATTCCACAGGATGCAAAATCAAACCCTAATTTACCAAACCATATCCTTCCATAAGCAAGACAAGAAGCCTCCCAGAGGTGCGCACCACCTTAGCTTCACAATATACCAAGAGAAATCACCAAAAGACATTTGCACAGGAGAGAGATATCCAAATTGCCCAAAGAGGGCGCAAATTTCAGCCAAGTATCCTCCTCACAATGGGAGAGCTATATGAAAATGAAATGAGTTTGATCTCTATTTATACTAAACCTCTAAGATAAAGTTTGTCCACTTAACAAAGGTAAACCACAAAATAAGGGAGACATTTCCCTTTATTTTGCCCCTTTACAAAATTTAAATTTAACTTGCACATAAGAAAACCCTAAAACATGACGTCATCCCCTTGAGGGGCGACGTTTTGGCACATGTAGGAAGTCGTTGAGGTTGGGGAAGGTAGCGCTAGGCCTCCAAAGTCCATGTGTCTTCAAGTCAAGAGTCCCCTCCTCACTGCAAGGGGTATTCCATCAAAACGTGCCAATTGTTCATTGTCAACACCACCACCACCAAACCCTAGCCCCAACAAGACGTCAAGCCCCAGATGTAGCGCTCTAGCCTCCAAAGGCAGGTCGTTGGGGTGGTTAAGGGCTAGGATAGGTCCTCTGAGGTGTCTCTCAAGCTTCCAAAGGCTATCATCATCATCCGGTGTGCGGGCTATGGTATCCAACTTGTGGGATTCATGCCCCGAGGAAGCCCAAGCTAGGCTTGTTCCTCCAAAATTGTCCACTAGGAAAGGTCTTGCAAAGACAATGAATGCGCCCTCCAAGGGTCTCAAGTCAAACATATCATAGCAAGTAAAACCACATCTAATACATGAGCCACCCAAACATGTGCATCAAAACTACATCATCAAATTAAAAGGTGCTCAAAACCCTATGCAATTGACGAAGTTTAGGTATGGGAGGGGTGTCATAAAAACCCTATTGGGTGAGCCAAAACCCTCAAGTAGAGGATGCTTCCAAAGGTAACCCCTTCAAGGTCATGTAGTGGATATGAGGTGGATGGGGATTAGACTTCATAGGTTTATAGGTTTCATGACATACAAGGGCTCGTATTGTCTCATCTATGGGTGCCTTTGTAGAGGGTGTGTTGCACCTTCGTTTTCAATGCATCCTTTTTCCAAGCCCATTTATTGCCATTAGTTAATTAAGGTCCAGAACGACTAGGTACTCCCTATGGGTAAAATAAAGCTTGGGGGCCAATACCACAGTGTCACTTGAAGGGAGAGGTACACAGAGTGCCATAGGGGTAAAATCAAGCTTGTAATGCACTTGTGTAGATCCCTCAACAAGTGGGACATTTTATACGTATGTATTTGCTTTTGCAGGTTTTTGATCTTTTAGGAGAAACATTTCATCGTTCCCAAGACCTGTTTGGGTGAGCATTTGGAAAGTTATGATTTTGGATTTTAACTTTTGCCAACTACAATCCTCTGGGCCTTCAACACCTTCTTCCCATGAAATGAGGTACATGCCCTTCTTGGGTCAATAAGGCTAGAAAACCTAGAAGAGGGTGATGTGGTGGGGGAACAAGAGATGGAAAGTGGTAAGTATGGTTGGGAACGGTACAGTGACCCCTTAGGAGACCCCAGTCACACCCTTTCCCCAAAAGTTGGCCACTTACTAGGGAATCGATGACACTCACCAAGGTGAAACATGGTCAGAAGCATAATGTCTAAGTAGGCGTTATATAATCAAAAGCAACGTCAATACAACATGTTCAAATGCCTCAAATATTAGAGTGATACTTACCACAATACCTTACTTGTACCTCATGGAGCAAGACGCAATGTCTTCCGGAAGCAAGTTGGTGTGGTGAAAGCCATGGTGATGGATCCAAAAGCATGGTGGTGAAGTGGGTCTCCAACTGTGCATGTGGACATCATCGATAAATCTGTCTCTCGGTACTCCATGTCTGCAACCCGAGGGCCTTGAGACATGATCTCCTTAGTCATCCCTAGAAAATGGGGATAACACCATTTAGAGTTACTAATTACTGGATGCATAAATTTCATGATTTACAAAAAACTACATCTTGGGATTTCCAATATGGAATATAAAATAAAATGCATTAATTTTTGTGTATAATGTAAACTTAGTTTTAATATACATTATATTAGTATATGATTCATCACAAAATACATTTTTTAAGCCTAACTTCATCTATGTTAAGTAACATTATATCATTTAGCTTAAGATGTCAACATTATCTTCTGTGATCGAATTTAACTTGGGATTTTCTTTCTATTGTTAATTGTATTTGAAATGATAGAGTACTTAATGAATTATATTTTGAATCTAAGGACAATTAAACATTTATTATTTTTAATGGAAATTTGAGAACTCAAGGGTTAACAGAAAACATCTGATAATATTCTTCTATATTTAAACGTAGTTCCAATCATCGCCACACTAATTTAGGGCTGACTATCTTTGGACTTGTTAGTTGGCTATCACCTACAATGTAATACCCCGATTTTGAGTCCCTGTATTAATAATGTATTTTGTTTATTTGACAGACAAAATAATAAAATAATAAAATACATCACTGGTTGCAAGACAGACAAGGACAAGAGTTATAGGGGGCTATGATTCCACGAGAGAAGGGGGCTAAGTCCTCTATTATATTTTATTTTACCCATCTTGGTTTTATTTGGGAAAAATGGTTACATGAACTTCTTGTGGGGAAAGCCATGTGGTTCTTGAATTTCCATGTAAACATATAAACCCCTTTTTTGGGCTGTTTGGGGGTTGCTCATCATTTGGTTCATCATTCATTCATTCTTGTTCTTGGTTTGGGACATGGGAATGAATAGTTGGGGAAATGAGCCATTGCTTTGCTGGCTGTAGTAATTACTGGTGTATTCTGGCCATCAATTGGTGCCTGTATGCCTGAGATGCATTGGCATGTGCTAGACCTTGTTCACAGCTGTGAATCCTGAAAGTTTTAGCATTGAGATTTCCTAACCAAAAGCACTGGAGCCTTGGAAAGATGTGGAAATCCTGAGGGATTGCATGGCAGTGAAGGGGGTTCATTCTCTTTGGGTGGTGTAGGTTGAAGGGGAAGAGAGCTGACAAATTGGATTTTGCTATGTGGTTGAGAAACCTGTGAGAGCTTGATTTCTGACTGGTTTGGGAAGCTGAGTGTCGGTCTGAGACCCGTCCTTGTGGATTCATAGCCCTGGCTCGGGGGTGACTTTCTGTTGAGACTTGGAACAAAGTGTCTAAAGTTGGGTGGAACGTCCTTGGTCTGCATCCAGTTGGTGATTGGTTTTACTTAAGATGAGTGCTCTCTGTCATGTGTTTCTCTGCTTGTATGCTTATTTCTGCTGTGTATTAATTATTATCTCTGACATATGTATTTATAATGTGCTTGCTTGCTGGTTATTGCTGTGCATGGCATGATTAAGCATTCTTTTAAGTCTAGCATGAATCTTTATTATTGCATGTGCTGTTATTGCGTTTCTTTCATGCTTCTTTATGAATTAATTGGTATCAAAAATTCGAAATCAGTCCAAGAAGTATGTTCTTGAAGTAATGTGGCCCAGCTTGCTGGTCGCTGGGTATGTTACAAAGTGGTATCAGAACTTTTGGTTCAAACACTGGGCTTGTATGGGCCAGACTGAGTGTGAATTGGGAAAATTCGCTGCTACAGATTTCGGTCTGTGCAAATTTGGGAAAAACAGAGAAATTAGAGTGAAATCCTCTAATTCGTGGGCAAATTACGAGTATAAATGCCTCAGGACAGTCGAAGAGATGATCTGGGGCGTGAATCTACAGGTTGTAGAGTTGAATTCGACCTGGAAGGTCGAAAAATTCGCATTTTAATGGTCGCTGTAGCGGTGGGCAGAGTTCAATGAATCGATGACCAAGATCGTGTTTGATCTCTAGATCAATGACCTAGATTCATTCTAATAAATTTAAAAAATTGTAAGGTTTCAAAGTTTGGCAAGGTTACCAGATCGACGACTGAGATTCATTTTCGACGGTCGAGAAAATGAAACAGATCGAAGGTTTGGATTCATTTCGACCATTGGAAGGTTGGAGTAGAATCAACAACCAAGATCATTGTGAGTAGGAGATCGACAGCCCAGATTCACTTGAGATTTGGTCGAAATTTCTATGTGTTGAAGTTCGCCAACAAAATTCGCCGATGGCCAATGGTAGGATCGACAAGTTTGGTAAAGAGTTAGTTAGGCCAAAAGAAATCTCCGGTCCCTGATGGCTGATGGTCGGGGATCGACAGGTTTTGGTGAAGGAGTTCATGCGTCCAAGGAAATCTCCGACTGTCGATGGTCGGGGGTCGACAGATTTAGTGCGATGTTCAAATTCTTCCAAGAGAAATTGCCAATGGCTGATGAAGGAAAGAGGAGGGTGATGTGTCATGCCACATCAACATCCACGTGTCATGCCACGTCAATCCAGTTGATGCCTCAAGATGACGTGTCATGCCACGTCAACACCCACATGTCATGCCATGTCAGTGAAGAGATGGTTGATTGCCGATGGTAGGGGTTTGGCGAGATTTGTGAGCAATCTTGGTTTGCCAAGGGAAATGACCGATGGCCGATGGCTGATGATCGGGTGTGGGGGAGATTCGTGAGTAAGTTTGGTTTGCCAAAGAGAATTGCCAATCGTTGATCGTCGATCGCCGATGTAGTGTCGGAAATCAATGGTCCAGATTGTCTTAAGTTGCCAATCGACGGTGGAAATTGATTCACAAGGTTTAGAAAGGATTAGCAGATCAACGACTCAGATTCCACCTGATTTGAGATTGACGGCTTAGATTTAAAAGGCTGTTACAACATAAAATAGTCAAAATTCTATGAAAATTTTTGGGTTTTTGAAGGTCATAAATTTGTAGGGCGATTTTGAGGCCCTAAACAACGTTTTTAGGCAGTCGAAACCCATGAGAATAGGGTGTACCTCTGTGTACCAAGTTACACTTTGTCTCTGCAACTTAAATAATAGAACTCAGAGAGAGCTATCCAATGAGCTACTCCGACTGCAAAACACAACTCATATGAGAAAGTTACAGCTGAAAGAATTAAGGTAAAATTTCAGCACCAATTTACTTTTAGAGGGCATAACTCCTTGGGTCAGAGGTCCGTTTGGAGCTTAGGAGTAGTCTATCGAAAGCTTAGGGTATGTAAAAATGTGCAGGAAGATAATGAAATCACTTGTAGCATACATGGATAAATTGGGTAAAACAATCTAAACTTCTTCGGAACATAACTTTCAACTCAAAGCTTAGATTTGAGCAAACAAATAGTCACTGGAAAGGTCTTGAGGAGGAGAAGACATCTACCCACCCAGAATTTTGAATTGGGCACTAAAATTCTATTAGAAAACAATAAAGTGAATTCTGCAGTAGTAAATGAGTGGAAATTACAACTTGTGAGTGTTGTAACTTTTCGCTCAGAGATTAGATTGGGGCATACAAATAGTCATTGGAAAGATGATGTAGAAGAGAACAACCTGGAATTATTAGAATTTGGAGAACTATGATACAGTTATTCTTGAATTGAGCAGAAAAAAGGACCTGTAACATTAATTGACAATTTTTTTATAATATGCATAATTCTAACAAAAATGGTTGTTTGCACATTTTGCAGAATTAGGGGTTATAAACATATCGGTTCAAGCTAAGAATGCAGATTTGGGACATGGGCAAAGGAGAGGGAGCCTTCAGTTGTGAGAGAGATTCCAAAGGTCAAAATATCAATGTTGGTAATGCAGAGACAGAATGAAATGGACACAGGAGAAGAGGGGAGCCAAAAACATTAATAGAGACTGTGAGAAGCTTGGGAATAGAAGTGCAAACTTACAAAGCAGACAATTAGAAGATTATGAGAGAAAAAAATCAAATAAATGCTCAAATGATGCAAAGCCTAAATTTGTTGCAGAGGCAAACAAAGAATGGATCAGACTCAAGCTAGGAGAAAGAAGGCATACATCATAAAAGAAGAGATAACTACAGAAGAAATGGTCATTCAAGAAGTGCTAGCAGAGCTCATAGACATCACTCACCTCCTTACTCAACAAGGAAATTTTATGTGTCTGAAGACTCCATAAGCAGTCCAAAAGTGTCTCCCGTTAGCCGCCAAAGAAGAAGACATGAATTGGACAGTTTGCAAGGAGAGTTGAGGAAGCTTAAGCCACCATCCTTTGATGGTGAAAGAGAAAGGGAAGATGATGTTGAAGCCTGGTTGCTTGGAATCAGGAAGTATTTTCAGTTGCACAACTACTCATCTAACCCAGAAGCCAAAATTGCCACATACCATTTGCATGGAAAAGCTGCTATGTGGTGGGATCAGTTGAAGCAAGATGAATATATTAATGAGAGTAGGATCACTTGAAAGCAGTTCAAGAGATATTTTCAGAGCTTTTCTATGACAAGAAGATACAAGAGTTCTTTGAACACAGGTTGGGAAGCATGACCATGGGAGAATATGAAAAGTAATTCTTGGGATTGCTGAAGTATGTGGGGTTTATCAAGGATGAGAAGGTGAAGATACAAAGGTTTTTGAGTGAACTGCCGTCATTTTATAAATAGAAGATTCAATATGATGAGCCCAGGACTTTGACAAAGACCATTAGGAAGGCTAAGTACCTGTATGAGCAAGGCAAGGGCAGAGAATCCTTGCAAAAATCTTGGAAGGATAAGAAGAAATAGAAATTTAATCAGAGAAGGAAGGGATTCAAACCTCCTTTCAACATAAACAACCCTAATAAAAATCAACAAGATTAGTTCGCTAAGGATGAATCCAAGAGAGAAGACTCCTTGGGAAAAAGGGGAAGACCACCAATCAAATGTTGGGGATGCAAAGAAGATCACATGTACAAGGATTGCCCTCATAGAGAAGACAAAATGAAGACCATGCACAACATCCAAGAGGATACAACAGTAGAAGACACGGGTAGAAGTATTCCAAGAATATATGCATCCTTAGAAGATCAATAAGTAGAACATCAATCCCATATGATTGAGGTGGAAGATAAGATCATTAATCATCCTGTTGCTATTTTAATTGATTAAGGAGCAAGCCATTGTTACATTGATCCTAAAATAGTGGACAAATTTCATTTGGAGAAAAGTGAGCTTGAAAAGTCAAGTTTGGTTCAGCTAGCCACTGGTACCAAAAGAAGGATCAATGAGACTATCAGAGGTTGTCCAATAAGTCTTAATGGAGTGAGTACTAATGCTGACCTAAATATCATACCATTGGGACCTTATGATATCCTAATTGGAATGGTTGGACAAGCATCATGCTGTCCTAGATTGTCATAACAAGGCATTTACATGTTTTGATGAAGAAGGAAAACAGAGCACTGCGAAAGGAATTCCAAGACCCATTTCTATAAGGGAGATTTCAGCCTTACAACTGAAGAGATGTTTCAGGAAAGGATGTCAATTGTATGCAACTCATGTGGAGGAGCCATAAAAGATAATAGGGCCAAGCCTAGCCTTAATGATTTTTCGGTATTGCAAGGGTTTGAAGATGCATTCCAAAAAAATACCAGGATTGCCACCAAAGAGGAAGATAGATTTCTCTATTGATTTAGTACCAGGAGTTGCCCAAGTATCGAAAAATCCTTACAGAATGAGTAAACCAGAATTAAAAGAATTACAAATGCAGCTGGAAGAATTGTTGAAGAAAGGGTACATACACCCAAGTGTTTCACTCTGGGGAGCACCAATACTCTTTGCTAAAAAGAAGGATGGAACATTGAGGCTCTGTATTGATTTTAGATAGTTGAATAAAGTCACTGTGAAGAACATATACCCTCTACCCAAAATTGATGACCTCTTTGATCAACTAAGAGGGGAAAATATATTTTCAAAGATAGACTTGAGATTCGAATACCACCAGGTAAGAATCAAGGAAGAAGACATCAGTAAGGAAACCTTTAGAACTAGGTATGGACATTATGAATTTGTAGTGGTGCCATTTGGACCGACCAATGCTCCAACTGTCTTTATGTGCTTAATGAATGGCATATTAAGATATTATCTGGATAAGTTTGTCATTGTGTTCTTGGATGACATACTTATTTATTTATTCTAAGTCCGAGGAAGAGCATGAACATCACTTGAGGTTGGTGTTGCAAGTACTAAGGGAACATCAACTGTATGCCAAGCTTAGTAAGTGTTCTTTTTACCTGGAGAAAATCCATTATTTGGGGCACATTATTTCAAAAGAAGGTATAGCAATAGATCCAGAGAAGATTGAAGCCATTAGAGGATGGACAAAAGCCATGAATGTTTCAGAAGTCAGATCCTTAATGGGATTAGCTGGATACTACATGAGATTTATAGAAGGATTCTTTAAAATTGTTCATCCCATCACTTCTTTACAAAAGACGAGAATTAAATTTGAATGTACAACAAAGTGTGAAGATAATTTTAATTTGTTGAAAGAACTACTTACTAGTGCACCTATTTTATAGATTGTCCACCCAAATGAGAATTTTCCACCCAAATGAGAATTTTATGGTTTGCACAATTGCATGCAAAGGACTTGGTGGAGTCCCCACTCAAAATGGACATGTCATTAGTTAT